>JACJUY010007139.1:23466-40037 GCA_014220935.1 Platorchestia sp. MABIK
CAATCTCAGTTGCTTGCAATCTCAGTTGCTTGCAATCTCAGTTGCTTGCAATCTCAGTTGCTTGCAATCTCAGTTGCTTGCAATCTCAGTTGCTTGCAATCTCAGTTGCTTGCAATCTCAGTTGTTTGCAATCTCAGTTGTTTGCAATCTCAGTTGCTTGCAATCTCAGTTGCTTGCAATCTCAGTTGCTTGCAATCTCAGCTGCTTGAAATTTTGGTCACTTCCTGGGGATTTTAAATTTCTGTTATTCTAAATCTCGGTTGCTTAAAGTCTCGGTTGTTTAGAATCTCGGGTGATTAAAATTTTGTAATTAAAAATCTCAGTTACTTGATTTCTCGGTTAATTGGTATCTGACTTTTTAAAATAATGTAATCGCAGTGATATGAAATATATATTACTCACAAATTCGGTTATTGAGATTTTAGTTTGTGGGCGATTTGTTATTTCAACTCGCAGGTGTTTGATTTACTGTTACTTGTTTACAAATGTTAACCAATGAAACCAATAATAATGTAACAGATGTTACTAATTAATGCCTAAACTTGACACTAATAACAATTAAATATGTTACACTAATAGCAATTAAATATGTTACACTAATAGCAATTAAATATGTTATACTAATAGCAATTAAATATGTTATACTAATAGCAATTAAATATATTACACTAATAGCAATTAAACATGTTCCACTAATAGCAATTAAACACATAGCATTATAACAATTAAGCAAGAATAAACACAGGTACTACAAACAATTGCACAAAAACACGAAAAACAATAAAGAAGATGATGCTAACAAGGAACCAAGCTTACGCATGTAATAAATGAGCAAGTAACACCCATAACAATTGAAGAGATAGCATTAACACTGACGCACGCACCGCAGCAACACAACACACAGCCCCACCTCCCCTGACGAGGCAATGCAGAACGCGGCTGTGTTGTGTCCTGATAAGGCCGGCCATGTGGCCTGTGTGCTCCCTCTGTGTGTCCGGCCTTCCTCTGTGTGTGTTGTGCGTGTGTGGTGTTGTGTGTGTTGTGCGTGTGTGGTGTTGTGTGTGTAGTGTGTGTGATGCTGTGTGTGTGTGTGATGCTGTGTGTGTGTGTGATGCTGTGTGTGTGTGTGCATAAGTTGTGCAGCTGTTGTGTATCGTTTGTGCATCGGTTGTTTAGCTGTTTTATATAGGTTGTGTGGTTATTTTTCATCGGTTGTTTAGCTGTTTTATATAGGTTGTGTGGTTATTTTTCATCGCTTGTGCATCGGTTTTAAATATTGTGCAGCAAATGTTGCTTCGGTTGTGCATTAGCTGTGCATCAAAATTTTGCATCGGTTGTGCACCATTTGCGCACCATCGGTTGCGCAGCATTGGTTGCGTATCAGCGATACATCAATTGTGCATGACATGCACACGAGGCCCACCATTACAGATAATTCTATGCGGGAAGTAAGTTGTCACGTAATATTACAAGGGTTGTAGTATTACTATTTCATCAAAGGAAAATGGCACCACAGATAAAAAATCCGACGTTGTGAACGTTGCTTGTCGTGTAGAGTGGTTGTCTGCAGAAGCTGTCGCACGTTATAGAATTGCTGTAGTCTGTCAATGTGCGCTCTAACTTAATTAATAAAAATTTTGAGCTATATGTTCTAAAAAGAGCATTGTATTATTGCTGCATATTCCAGTACTTCTACATATTGCCACCTTTTTTGTGATTACCATTAAGATGCAATTACACTCAGAGGGAAACAAATAGTGTATCTGTAAGAATTAGCACTCCCGGGGGGGTACAAGTGAAGTCCTGAGCTGAGAGTTAAATAGGCTTCTCTTTTGTTTGAAATAGAACAGGGTTTTTGTTTTGTCATGGACCATCTTTTTTTTCGGTTCGCTGCTGTCTTGTGTTTCAGGAGCTACTACTTCTTCTTCAATTTGTATCATGTTTCATAAATAAACTTCTTTCTAAATTTAATATTTTTATGCATCTTGCGGCAACATGTCTTGTCTGTAGATTCCCCGCTCCCTAAACTCCATGCCAAATGGCGCCTTCTTTCCCCGTTTTTTGGAACTCCTGTGTTGTTGTTAGGGTGATTGTAACTAACTTCTGTGAACTAATCTTCAATCTAATTATTCTTTGGAACACCTTTGTTGTAGTTAGAGTGGATTAAACTACCTCATCTAATCGAAGTTAATCTAATCTAACCTCACCTGATCTAATCTAGTCGAATACAATTTCTGTATGCAAAAACCAGCTTCTGAACTATGTCAGGCTTATAAAATCATAAGCTCATTATTCTCCCTAACACAATGAGGCCTGCCTGCCATAATAATGCGTGTACACGCAGGCCCTCGAACTGAAGGCTGCGTGACAAGCTTCATCACCATAAATCTGCATGCAATCTCCCCACTGCCCGCAATTGCGGACTAACTTAATTGTCCCGGCTTTTATTGGGGCCGTTTTTGCGAGAATGTTTTGCTGCGGGTGGCGGCTTTTTTGGAACCGCAGAGGACAGTTTTCCCGTCCCTGTAATACGACGTGTAGTTTTAATTTTTTTATGTGTTGGTATGTAAGGTAGAAGTGTTGGTTGTGAGGTTGGTGTGTGAGGTAGGAGTGTTGGTTGTGAGGTTGGTGTGTGAGGTAGGAGTGTTGGTTGTGAGGTTGGTGTGTGAGGTAGGAGTGTTGGTTGTGAGGTTGGTGTGTGAGGTAGGAGTGTTGGTTTTGAGGTTCGTATGTGTGTTGTGGCTGTTGTTAAACGGAGCACACTTTGTCTGTTTTACTAGCTCTTGATTAATGAGTTCATGTTGGTTATGCACGAAGTTATGAAGCTGTTTCTGAGGTGCTTTTTAGCATTTTCTCGGCAGCTTCTTGAGCTTGCAAAACATTTGTTGTCGTGGTTGGAATAGCCTTCCGACTTTGGGGATCAGATTTTTTTTGTCAGGAAAAATTAAACACGCGGCACTTCGTTCATGTTCTTTCTTTTGCGAAATTTATTAAAGCCATGATTAACTGCTAGCAAAAAAAACAAGAATGGATGTTTTCTCCGAATCTTTGATCGTTTCCTAATTAATTGCACTAAGTCTCTCCCTGTTGCCATATAGTTAGCGTATTGTTTTCCAGTTACTATGTTGCTGAGGGTATTGTTTTCCTGTTACTATGTTGCTGAGGGTATTGTTTTTCTGTTACCATGTCGCTGAGGGTATTGTTTTCCTGTTACTATGTTGCTGAGGGTATTGTTTTCCTGTTACTATGTTGCTGAGGGTATTGTTTTCCTGTTACCATGTTGCTGAGGGTATTGTTTTCCTGTTACTATGTTGCTGAGGGTATTGTTTTCCTGTTACTATGTTGCTGAGGGTATTTTTTTCCTGTTACCATGTTGCTGTGGGTATTGTTTTCCTGTTACTATGTTGCTGAGGGTATTGTTTTCCTGTTACTATGTTGCTGAGGGTATTGTTTTCCTGTTACCATGTTGCTGAGGGTATTGTTTTCCTGTTACTATGTTGCTGGCGTGTTGTTTCACCGTTGCCATGTTGATGGTCTATTGTTTCTCCGTTGCCATGTCGATGGTCTATTGTTTCACCGTTGCCATGTTGATGGTCTATTGTTTCACCGTTGCCGTGTTGATGGTCTATTGTTTCACCGTTGCCGTGTTGATGGTCTATTGTTTCACCGTTGCCGTGTTGATGGTCTGTTGTTTCTCTGTTGCCATGTTAATGGCAATTGTTCTTTTGTTTTTAGGCGCCAATTACTATCTTGTTCAACTCTTCTTGTTTAAGAAACTTCTGTTGTAAGTTGCTGTTTCTCTGAGCAGGGGATTTTGTGTGGGAACACATCTTGTGCATAGATTCGATTTCCTCAACTCCATGCTAAATGGTGCCTTCCTCCTTTTTCTCTTTGGAACACCCTTGTTGTGGTTACCGCTGCAGGAACTAAGTCATTTTCCAATCTTATTAAATTTTCAATTATTTTATAACATAGTCGAAAATTGCGCACCGTTAATTTACGAAGGCGACGCCCACTGTAGCCTGTAGGTGAACTGACAACGCCTAATTCAGAAATAAAGCGACATCAATGCTAATTTTTTCGCCAGTAAATCTTCGATTTTAGCCGCCCAAGTACAAACAGTTCTTGCATAGGCCAGCTAAAATCACTCATGTATCGATAAAAAAAGCTATCCTTGACAGAGAACAGTTCTCTTTTTTCCAGTGTAACCTTTTTGTAAAACCATCTATGATTTTAGCCGCCCAAATATAGCTTCTTCACTGGCAGCTAAAATTTTAGATGCAACGGTAAAAAAGTGATTTTCGGTTCTCCACTCCTGGTGACGCTCGGTTCACCACTCATGGTGACGCTCTGTTCTCAACTCCTGATGACGCTCGGTTCTCAACTCGTGGTGACGCTCGGTTCTCCACTCATGGTGACGCTCTGTTCTCAACTCCTGATGACGCTCGGTTCTCAACTCGTGGTGACGCTCGGTTCACCACTCATGGTGACGCTCTGTTCTCAACTCCTGATGACGCTCGGTTCACCACTCATGGTGACGCTCGGTTCACCACTCATGGTGACGCTCTGTTCTCAACTCCTGATGACGCTCGGTTCACCACTCCTGGTGACGCTCGGTTCACCACTCATGGTGACGCTCTGTTCTCAACTCCTGATGACGCTCGGTTCTCAACTCGTGGTGACGCTCGGTTCTCAGCCCTTCTGTTGCTTCCTCTCCGCAACTCTCATTAAATCATCGCTCTTCATGTCGTTCTTTGAATCATCGCAGCGCTTAAAACAGTTCATTAAATCACTGCTGATTTATTGACATCCGCCCCCGAGTTTTTGTGGGATTTAAAGACTTTCCGGGCCGCCCTCGGTGGAGGGAATGTGGAGTGCCTCGAGAGGGAAGTGAGAAGCGA
This sequence comes from Platorchestia sp. MABIK, assembly GCA_014220935.1. Taxonomy (NCBI): domain Eukaryota; kingdom Metazoa; phylum Arthropoda; class Malacostraca; order Amphipoda; family Talitridae; genus Platorchestia; species Platorchestia sp. MABIK. The sequence continues at coordinate 28,368 of JACJUY010007139.1, forward strand.
ACAGGGAAGTGGAGTAAAGGTAGAGTGTCCGAGAGGGAAGTGGGAAGCGATCAGGGAAGTGGAGTAAAGGTAGAGTGTCCGAGAGGGAAGTGGGAAGCGATCAGGGAAGTGGAGGGAAGGCAGAGTGTCCGAGAGGGAAGTGGGAAGCGATCTGGGAAGTGAAGGGAAGGTGAAGTGCCCGAGAGGGAAGTAAGAAGCGAACAGGGAAGTGAAGGGAAGGTGGAGTGATTGAGATGGAAGTGGAGTGTCCGAGAAGGAAGTGGGACGCGATTAGGAAAGTGAAAGGAAAGTAGAGTGCCCGGGACGAAAGTGGGAAGCGAACAGGGAAGTGGAGGGAGACTGGAGTAATTGAGAGGGAAGTGGAGGGAAGTGCCCGGGTGTCCGGGAGGGAACAGAAGACAAAGTTGACAGAGAGGCTGGGGGTGGAGGAGGCAGTTCAAGTTTTCCAAAGTGCACGAGGGCAGATGCGGGTTCACTGTTAGCTAGTCAGCAAAGATCGCATGATCTCGTCTATGTTTAGGTTCGTTTGAACATTCAACTGACGTGACTGTACATGATCTCGTCTATGTTTAGGTTCGTTTGAACATTCAACTGACGTGACTGTACATGATCTCGTCTATGTTTAGGTTCGTTTGAACATTCAACGGACGTGACTGTACATGATCTCGTCTGTGTTTAGGTTCGTTTGAACATTCAACTGACGTGACTGTACATGATCTCGTCTATATTTAGGTTCGTTTGAACATTCAACTGACGTGACTGTACATGATCTCGTCTATGTTTAGGTTCGTTTGAACATTCAACTGACGTGACTGTACATGATCTCGTCTATGTTTAGGTTCGTTTGAACATTCAACTGACGTGACTGTACATGATCTCCTCTATGTTTAGGTTCGTTTGAACATTCAACTGACGTGACTGTACATGATCTCGTCTATGTTTAGGTTCATTTGAACATTCAACTGACGTGACTGTACATGATCTCCTCTATGTTTAGGTTCGTTTGAACATTCAACTGACGTGACTGTACATGATCTCCTCTATGTTTAGGTTCGTTTGAACATTCAACTGACGTGACTGTACATGATCTAGTCTATGTTTAGGTTCGTTTGAACATTCAACTGACGTGACTGTACATGATCAAGTCCATGCGTAAAGGTTCATTAGAAGATTCAGTTCGAATGAATATCGTGACTTCGATAGAATTACGCATTTTATCAGCAATGCTCAAGTTGTTTGTTATTTAAGAAGATTTTAAATTGGATTATTAGTTAGTTTAAGCCTCTCTATCCACCACCAAGGCGATCCAGAGAGAGGGAGGAGGAAGGCACAATTTAGTATGGAGATAAGGGAACGCGGAATCCTTGCAAATGGGTATAGAAACAGTAAGCTGAGAAAGAAGTTTATGAAACAAGATCAAAGTCGAAAAAGAAAGTAGTAGGTGCTGAAAAACAGGACAGCAGTGAACCAAAAAAAGGTGGTCCTTCACATAACAAAAACATTTTATTTCAACAAAAAGAAGGCCTACATAACTCTCAGCTCGGGCCCTCATATTTTCCCCCGGGAGTGCTAATTCCCATAGATAAAATAGGTGTATCCCCCTGAGGGGTGTTGTTTAAGAAGGTGAAGATGTTTTATGATTTGGTAGTTTTCTGTACCAGCAGACGCGGTCTCGACCTCTAACTCAGTATAATTAATCACTCACAGTCGCCTTGATCTGGTTTGTGTGTGCATGTTATTCCAAGATTAGATTCCGTAGGCTATGCACAATCTGGTCTGTACGTCGGTTCATTTAGAAAAAAAATTGTAATTCGCCTGACAGGTATCGAGAAAACAATCCGAAATTCACGACTTCGATGAATAGTTTTGAGTAATGAATTAATCATAAAGTAATTTACGCTCCTATAAAAGGATGTTTTGCTCTTAGAGGAGTGCGGCGAATCTCTTTCGAGTTTATACTTTTTTATGTTCCTATCTTTGTACCTAAAAAGAAGATACTTCGCATGTTATGTAAAGAATATTAAACGGTTAAGTTATTAAATTTGCTGGCAAAGCCTATCTGAGTATACGTACTATGTTACATAATCAGTGCTAAGAGTTTGTGTTTATAAACGACTGTTCTTGTAGATGAGCCTATTTTACTTTGGTTCTTCTTGTGAAATTAATTTTCACTGCCCAAGTATATCGGCGAATACGTTCAATATTAAATGATCAGTGCTAAATGTTTGTCTTTATAAACGATTCTTCTTGTAAATGTCCCCTTCTTTACTTTGGTTCTACGTGTGAGATTCCTTTCAAATCAACCAACTAACATTGGCGAACAAATTTGGCTATCGAATACTTTGTGCTTCTCACTGGTGTATTCTTAAGGAATCTTACGCGTATGAAAAAAAGAACCAATGTAGAAATGAATTTTCTTACTATTTTACTTTGCAAACGTTTTGGAATACTATACTCTTACTTAAAACGACCTCAAGCGTTCAGGGAGAGGCTGCAAACTGGAGTGGTTTTCAACGCTCAAAGATTTCTTGCTATGATTAGTAATTTTTAAAATCTTTTGCTAGTCTCTTTTTAGTCATTATTTATTTTTTTGTGCTAATTTGGCGTTCCCATCAGTTTTATTTGCATTAATTTTTCTACTGCTTTGATATTTCAATCAGTTTTATAACCATTAGTTTTTCAAATACATTTACGTCTCTTGCCATTATTCCAATCAGCCAATTTCCACGTGATAATCTGAGCGAGAAAATTGTGATAATTGATAGGATTTTTGGCCCAGTGAAGTACAAAAAAAGGACACATGGGATAGAATTGAATTCAACATCAGTCATTCCTCTGTCAATAACGTACACGAGAAAATGACACCTGGGATGAAATTGAATTCAACATCAGTCAGTCCTCTGTCAATAACGTACACAAGAAAATGACACCTGGGATGAAATTGAATTCAACATCAGTCAGTCCTCTGTCTATAACGTACACAAGAAAATGACACCTGGGCTGGAATTCCATTAAGCCTTAGTCATTCCTCTGTCAATCACCTAACTTGATGCTAACTTGCATTAGCCTTGAGCTGTGCGCACTGATTGTGTGCAGAGTGTAGGTTGTACCATCACCTCGGCCTATTATTCATGCGTAAGTCCGTGCATAAATTATATAGTCATTTTGAGCTACTTGCAAAAAGCTTCTATATCTACCAAATGATAAAGCATTATTTTAATAGCAAATGGTCTTCATCGTAGTAGGTTTGTATTCGCTATAGTGTTTAACATCGAGTTAGAAATGAACCATTTTTTTCATCTTTCATACATAACATTCAACATTTTCGGTAGGTGGTACCTCGAGCTGAGAGTTCCGTGGGCCGTTTTTGTTGTTGAAATACTAGGAATAGGTTTTTTGTTTTGTTGAAGATCACCTTTTTTTCAGTTGAGTATCAAAGTGAACAGTAAAATTAGGGTATTTTTTTCGTTACGGACCATCTTTTTTCGGGACTGTAGTCCTATTTTTCAGCACCTACAACTTTCTTCCTCAACTTTTATTTTGTCTCATGAACATCTTTCTCAACTTACTGTTTCTGTGCGTAAGGAATCTTGTGAAGGAACATACCATGTGCATAGATTGCGCGTTTCCTTAACTCCATACTAAATGGGCCTTCATCCTTCCTCTTTTTAGAACGCCTTATTGAATTTGAAGAAGGATGAACTTGAACGCCTTATTAAATATAAAGAATTGAATTTAAGAAATTAACTGATACTCTAATCTATAACATTCAGTATAGAATAAGAAATCAACGTTCCATGAATCTTTCATAATTCCGTCATCTTCTTCGGCAGGTGGTTCTAGTCGGAGAGAACTGGCCTTTGCCCTCCACCGCCTGGCTCGGGACCAGCTGTGCTGATGGCCGCACTCCGCAGTCTGCTGACGTCGGTGGATGTGTTGCTGATGGCGGCTGTTTCGGTGGATACAAAAATGGCGTGTGCCATTGCGGTGGATTTGCTGGCGACGGTTGCCGGGTGCTGGCCAGCGGTGGATGTGGCGGAAATGAATTTGAAAATGAATGTGTTGAATGTACAGAAGCGAATTGCACGGATGGAGGATGTGGTGATGTAAGGTGTGGTGATGGCAGGTACGCAGAAAGAGAAGAGGACCGAGAGAGCGTGTCTTCTCCCGACGCCGACTACGTGTTTCCTGGCGATCTGCCCCAGTCCCTCTCTCAGTACCTCGACCAGGAGATTGACATTGAGGTCAGTTTCCATTTCTACTCTAGCACGTTGTTAGCGGTTGGTTTGGTTAGGTTGTAAGTAGTGCGTTTTTCACCTCTACTCTAATGCATGCTTTATTGGGAAAATAGACACTGGGGTGTCGTTGAAGCCATCTTTGGACATCAAAAGGATGGGCGAAACTTCAGATACTCTTTAATTTCTTCCAAACTTTGGCGAAGTTCGAGAGTATAATGAAGTGATTTTCCAAGTAGATAATTATACTCAACTTTCGTATTCTCGCATAGAATTGGCCACGCGATTAAGGATCGTTTGTGCGAGGGAACATTGGGTCTTGAGAATGACAACTCACAGATAACGAAATGAGGAATTTCAGGGAAATTTAAAGGCGAAAGCTGGTGTTCAGCGCCGATTGCGTGTTCCCATTCAGACTATAAGCTTGGCAAATCTGCGCAGCTCGTTAGAGCCACACCTGCAAAATTTAATACATTATCTACATTTGGGGGGTTACGACGGTTAATTATTAACGTAGGTTTCACGTAGCAGAATTGAATAACGTGCTTAACTACTCGTATACGTTCATATTATTTTTAAGAATTGGAAAAAATGCAATTACGCAATTGTGTTCTATCACATTCACTGATGTTGTAAAAAATGGTGGTGAAATATTTAAAATACTGCTCATTTACATGAGTGCATAGCAGCTTACCTAGTGGTACACATATGTCCCAATACCCAGCCAACGCGTTAACTAACACGTAAAATTATGATGCTAATTGTAATAGTGTGTGTATATCCGTGTCGCAACTCGCTGTGTGCGCTTAAATATTACCTTGACAACAAAGGACGCGGTGCTCAGGGATGTGTTGCTTCTGAGACTCCTACGCGTGTGTGACTGCGTTTAGATCTAATCTGCACGTCTGAAACACTCGCGTGAATTGAGTGAGAAGTGTGAGGGGGCTTGTTGTGGAGTTGTGTGCAGCCGTAACGAACTTTGCTGCGGAGAGGAAACTGTTTTTTGAAAATTACCAGTCGTCTCCGACATCGGTAATACTACATTCGTTTTTCTCGTGCTGCGAGAAACATCGAGTCATTTGGTTTGAAGTCGATCTACGCAGAGGCTCAAAACAGATTTCAATTGAGATGTTTGCCGACTTGTTTCTTTTTTTGAGCTATCACCTCCCTTGGCCGTACAAGGGTCAAAGTAACACTTGCAGCATCTGTGTGCTGCATTAGCTTGCGGTGCTAGTTAGTATAAGGAGTCCTGGATTCTCAATTCTTTTTGAAGCTTAACTAGCACGTTATGTCAAAGAATTTGCACGACTTTAGTTCCCAGTTCTTATCATTTAAGTGTTTTCCGATATTATGGATTACAATGATTTTCCTGTTGTGGGGTTCGAATTGGACATTTAAAACATTGCTACGACCCACCGGTGGTTCGTGCTTAGGTTTTTCCTGCTGCGAAAATACCCATTGTTGTCGTTTGAAAAATTCTAACAATGTTTCTTTTTAAATTAATGGTATTTAATGGACCCAGCTAATGTTTAGTATTTATAAATTTTCTAATCACTGTTGAATTAGATTTGCGTTGAATGTTGAACTTCAGCTTAATCCATCGCAGTGAACGTGTTAAATGTCCTGAAAAGAAGGTACTTGAAAGCGTAAGAATTAAGTGCACAGCGACGCATGAAGTTTGTTATCGTGAATAATTCCGCAGATCAGGGCGTGATCGTCAATAGTTATTTCTAATGTATCTATGGGCGGTGAAATTATCTCAAAACCCCCACCGTATCCCCTTCTGGGGGATACGACTACTGTATCTAAGGGAATTTGCGCTCCCATAGGGAAAATTTGTGGTCCCAAGCTGAAGACAACAGACTCCTATAGGCACTTCTTTTGTTAAAATAGAACATGATTTTTTTAACTTTTTGAACTACCTTTTGGTCGGTTCGCTGTTGTCCCGTTTTACGGCACCTACTACTTTCTTCTTCAACTTTTATCTTGTTTCATAACTAATTTCTTAACTTACTATTTCTATGCGTGTGAGATCTTGTGAGGGAACACACTTTGTGCATAAATTCCCCGTTCCCTCAACTCCATACCAGATGGTGCCTTCCTTCTTATCCTCTTTGAAACGCCTTCGTTACGGTTAGGAAGGCTGAAACGAACTTTTTAATTTTGTAGAGATGAATGACGTACTTTTGATCGGATGCGTCCTAATCTCGCGCCCCATAAACTGATGCAGATGAAACAGTCCTTTGAAACAATAGAGGAGGCTTCTATACCGTGAGGTCTACCGCCATATATCGCCTGCCCAGGTGCAGGTTGAGATGTATAAATTAAGTTGTCATCCCTAAATCAAATGTATGAGAAATGAGTAATTTCCATTAGTAACCTAATCCAATCTCACGCTGTAGTGCTAGCTAGAGGTAGATCTCATGCTATGGCGTGGTAAACCTCACGCTATAGCAGCACCCAATATATTTTGTGCATCGTAGACTTCCTGCAGCCCTTGCAATGTCGTTAAAAATCGCTGTCGACATCTGCGCAGATTTGCGCGTCAGTAACCGCGCTGCAGAGAAGCTCTGTAACGTTCGCAAGAGGGTAGGTCGCCGCAGAATCTCAAATGGTGGTCGCATTTAAATTATTGTTCTTCTCTTTGATATAACTTTTTAAATTTTGCATCTATGTCAAAAAATACCATTTAAAATTCATGAGCATTGGGCAGTAGAAGAATGAGTACATTTTTTGGGACACTTACAACTGTTACACGTGTGAGGCTGCCTTGTTGCTGCTCAAAACTGCGCTGTTTCACGCAGGACACTTATGTCTCACGCAGCTACTGCAGAGAAGCGGACATTTTTGCGCACCCACTGCGCAGCACCGACTCTGCCAGCCACGTAGGTGATGACCTGACTGTCGGCGACCTGCTTCAATGATGGCGGTGTTTTTTAATTCGAAGTTTCATGATTGTACGCATTCATTCTCTTAGGAAACTCAAGTTGTTCGATGACCTGCTTTAGCATACAGTCAATTATTTTACTTTCCTTTTTGGGGTTTATTAATCGATTATTTCCACAATGAAAAAGAATGATAATTAATTTGAATTTCTTGGAATTATTCCCAAAATATTCTTCGAAGTTGTTCTTAATTTTTGTGTACTTAGGCTTTGTTTTCTGGGATCGTTATCCGCATTTTACGCAATGGCTTAGATTCGGTATCTACTGATCGTGAAATTCATCTTTTTCAAGGATGTCTATTTTTCTCAAAGTCCATTGACACTTGAATAAAAATGTCCGAAAGTTAAGAGATATTCGGCCTAATGATAACTCAAGAAACGGGCTGAAAGAGTATCAAAATAAAATATCCGTCGTCTAGTTCAGTTTTGAAATTTTATCTTTACTTTTTGAAATTTACATTTAGGGTGTTCCATATTACAGTCAAACCTCCTTTCTGACTCACTGTGCTAACACGCGTTGCCATGTACTGTTCGTACAGTCATGCTGTGCGTAAACGACTGGATTCTTTTTATTTACACTCCAGGTTGTTCAACCTCCCAATGTCGCGTTACGAAATTCATCCCTTGACCTCGTACAGACTGAATGCCACTGGATGCTTTCTATTTATATGTGGAGTCCGTTCAGCCTCCAGTAGTCACGTTACGAAACCGCTCCCGTGAACTTATTTAGGCTGAATGTTTTCAATTTACATTTAGAGCCCGTTCAGCCTCCAGTAGTCACGTTACGAAACCGCTCCCGTGAACTTATTTAGGCTGAATGTTTTCAATTTACATTTGGAGCCCGTTCAGCCTCCAGTAGTCACGTTACGAAACCGCTCCCGTGAACTTATTTAGGCTGAATGTTTTCAATTTACATATAGAGCCCGTTCAGCCTTCACGTTACGAAATTGCTCCCATGAACTTGCATGTGACATAACTGGAGTTGTTCACTCTGATTTGCTGAGACCGGCAACTCGACCTAACTTTGGTGCTTCGTTAGGTGACTTTTAAGGTAACTCTGACGTGGCAATATGAACGTTGACTAAAGCAGGTGTGCCGCCGTACTTTTACCGTGTTCGTTCTCAGTTGCAGGACGGTAATTGTTTCAACGTTTGTTAGCACCCCCAGGGGGAAAATGTGAGGCCCCGAGCTGAAAATTAAGTCGGCCTTCTTTTGTTGAGATAGAATTAGTTTTCTGTTTTTTTAGGACCGTCTTTTTTCAGTTAAATGATGTCCTGTCTTTCATCACTTCTGATTTTCATTTCCATCTTTCATCTTGTTTCAGAACCTTGTTTCTCAACTTAGTGTTTCTGTGTGCTGGGGATTTTGTGTTAGACGCACCTTGTGGATAGATTTCACGTTCCCTTGATTCCGTACTAAATATTGCTTTCATCTTCCTCTCTTTGGAACACCTTTCTTGTGGTTAGAGAGACTGAAACTAATCTATATCTTTTATCTGGGGTAAAATGAGCGTCGTGGAATATTTTTTGCATCACGCTTGGCTTGCATTCCTATGAAAAATAAACGGTTTACCTTTGCTTCCTACTGTTCGACAAGAGTTTCTTGGAAATTTCAAGTTTAACGAGCTTAATTGACATTATTAGTTACAATTCATGTACTCAAAGTTTGTTCCAAGTGCGGAAAAATGAACCCTTGAAACAAGTTAATTTTCTTGTGAAAGAAACTGTCAGATTACCGGCCAAAAAATGAAATTTTCAAAGAAACTTTTTCAACATTTTTTTTTCATTATTTTTTCCGTATTCCAAAAAATGGTTTCAATTTGTATAAGATTGCAAGTTTGTTGAAGCATTTCAACTGCATCGCCGGGTTGACATTTCAAGTTTTGAGAGTATCACAAGCAAGGTTCAGTGGAGGCAATTTCTCTTGCTTGAACAAAACACATTTTATGAACATGCACGCACACCACACAATGCAGGGTGTCCTAAAAAAGGTACTCATTCTGTGACTGCCCAGTACTCATGTATTTTGCTTTGATGTGTCTATCGACATAGTTACAAAGTTAAATCGAAGAGAAGAACACTAATTTGAGGAAATTAAATGTCATAAAATAAAACTTAATTATACCTGAAAAAAGAATAAAAAGCTCAGGTAATCGTCAGTCCAGGGGCGATTGTACTTTCTTGAAACACCCTGTACGTCTCGTACGCGTTACAAACTTCTCAGGCTCAGCAGTACGGGCCTCATGCACCGGACTATGTCATGTTTGCTTCGGCGAAATGACATTTTTATTCCCCTTTAATAACTCGAGGCTGCTTATTGAGCACCTGACGAGACGCAATGGAGGCTCCCGTGCAGGCCGGTTCTCACGGCGGCGGCGGCGGCCAATGGGTGCTGTCTTCGTGTGATGACTGCCGTCGTATTGTGGGGGTGGGTGGTGGTGAGGTCCCTCACTGTTGGTTGTGGTGATGGAGGTTGTGGAAGGTGGGGTCTGTCTCTGTTGGTGGTAGTGCAGGTTCTGGTGGTAGGGTCCTGTATGCTGGTGGTGGGGTCCGTTCGCGTTACGATGGTGAGGTCTGTTCCTATGGTTCCTTTTGTTGGTTGTGAGGCCCGTCCCTGTTGGTGACGATGGAGAGTGTGTGTTAGGTGGTCCTCACAAAATTTTAGCAAATCCTCGCTCTAGAATGGAACTGGAATCTTGAAGGACATTCAAGTCACGGAAATATACATTTCATACTTCGCTGTATGGATACAATACGCTCTTTTGATGAAACACAGCATATTGTTACTAATCATGAGAATTTTTTCTTATTTGCTGTGAGTTCAAACCTTACTTAACCCGCAGACTTGTAAAAAATTATTCTTTTTTTGCTGTCAGTTCATCATTAGTCTTTTCAGGTTATCATTATTCTACGCAGGTTAACGTTCCTGATAACACCATTCATTAAGCATTTTCACGGCACGAAAAATAGCCTCAAAGTAACAGACTCGTAACATAAGCTGCATTCCACATTTTTGGTGAAACCACACAGCGTTTTTCCCAGGACTTGTGAAGTGTGTCGCCCACACTGCGATTCCAGTGTGATGTGCTCAAAAGCAGCGCTCGCTAATTGCATCCACACATCACATCGACACGCTGAAGCTTTGTAATTCTGATTTTTGCATCGTTTGCAGCGAGCCGTAAAATTTTAACGCACAAAACTTGTGTCGTAATTTTAGCAGTTGCCTTCCATGCGAAGCTTCTTGCAGCATTGATTTGGTATTGATTGCACTGTGTGAACTCGGGGGGATGCTTGGAGGCGTGTTGGTGACCTGGGACGTGTGAGGCATGAATACGGTGGACTGGTGTGAGGCATGAATACGGTGGACTGGTGTGAGGCATGAATACGGTGGACTGGTGTGAGGCATGAATACGGTGGACTGGTGTGAGGCATGAATACGGTGGACTGGTGTGAGGCATGAATACGGTGGACTGATGTGAGGCATGAATACGGTGGACTGGTGTGAGGCGTGTACACGGTGAGCTGGTGTTAGGCGTGTACACGGTGAGCTGGTGTTAGGCGTGTACACGGTGAGCTGGTGTTAGGCGTGAAAACGATGGGCTGGTGTAAGACATTTCAGGTCTGCATGTTCCGGCTTTGAATTTATGATACACTCAAGCTGAAACATCTGTGGCTTGTGATCATTTTAGTTGTTCTGTGTCTGTATTCCTTCTTTTGCCATCGTGTCTTTGTTCCCTTTGTTGACGTTGTCTTCCTTTTTGCGTTTATACTTTCGCTTCTTCTGTTGCTCTAATATCTGTATTACTTTAGCTGTTTCTGCGCCGTTATCCGTCTTTCACTTCAGCGTTTCGTCTTTGGCTTCAGCATCTCGTCTTTGGCTTCAGCATCTCGCCTATTCCGTCTCCCTTGAGACCAGGCCGCCACTTTAGCTCGCAAGTTCCCCACTCGCGACACTTGCCCTGTAACGGCCCGGCTTTTTCTCCCCAGGCTCGGTTCACTAAAATAACTTCCAAAAACTTGCTCGAGTTTTTACCTGCAACCCTCAGCGCTGGCAACACTCGCGCCCTAACTCAGGGAGGATATTTACCGAAAATCAGCGGAGTGAACTGCTCCCATTGGCAGTTTATGAAGGGAGTTTGACGCACTTTTATTTCGAGACGCACATTTATTATGTGCCGCGCGTATTTATTTTGTATGACATACATTTATTTTGTGTTGCGCACATTTATTTTGTTTTGCACACATTTATTTTGTGTTGCGCACATTTATTTTGTGTTGCGCACGTTTATTTTGTGTTGCGTACATTTATTTCGTGTTACGTACATTTTATTTTGTGTTGCACACACTCATTTTGTGTTGCGCACATTTATTTTGTGTTGTGTACATTTATTCTGTGTTGCGCACATTTATTTTGTGTTGCGTACATTTATTTTGTGTTGCGCACATTTATTTTGTGTTGCGCACATTTATTTTGTGTTGCGTACATTTATTT
>JACJUY010007140.1:0-46007 GCA_014220935.1 Platorchestia sp. MABIK
ACACATGCACCACCTGCCTCATCACACATGCACCACCTGCCTCACTCCAATATGCACCACCTGCCTCACTCCCACATGCACCACCTGCCTCATCAGACCTGGACCACCTGCTCATCTCCACACCTGCACCAGCTGCCTCACCGCACCTGGACCACCTGCTCATCACCACACCTGCACCAGCTGCCTCACCACACCTGCATCACCAGCTAACACCAATCCTGCACCAGGTGCCTCACCATCTGCTTGAGGACGTCGTCAGGCACGTTCCTCTCGCTGGCACAGAGGGCGGCGGCCGAGGAGTGCGAGAAGATGACAGGCGCCCTGGACACGGCGAGCGTGTCGCGCATCGTCTGCTGCGACACGTGCGACAGGTCCACCATCATGCCCAGGCGGTTCATCTCCAGCACCACCTTCTGCTCCAGTCCACCATACGGGCGTGAGATTAGTCGCTCAAGTTTAGTGTATCTACGAGGGAAAATTCTCAATGTGCTCATGCCTCAAGACATTATGACAGGATTGTGGAGCCACTGATTCAGTTACTGTGTGTTATTCTCGGTATAATTTAAACCTGGTATTTCATTCTAACTTTATTGAAACTGTGTGCAGACTGTCCGCTCAACTTACGAATTCTCATTTCAGATATTAAATAGTTTCCGATATTAATATATGTCCCCCTCTCTTTTTAGGACATGTAGAGGTTTAGGGCAGAATTTCAAGTGGTTGACAGGTATATTATTTGTATTGTGTTATTTAATCTCAGCTCTGTGTGAATTCTATTTGACTATTTTTCATTTCTTCTCAGGTCCCTTGCTGTGAATTATAATTCGCCTAAATCTTCGAAGCAGATGCTGCTAATTCGTTTCATTGGACTACATCCATTTTTTCGGCAGATTGAGATAGATTAAGACACACCACGACTTCAGATGGTGCTATCACTCATTGATATTCAAAAGTCCTTAAAATTCAACTCTAAGGAAGAAAAAAAACTTACGCTCAAAATTGATGTGCAGAAAAACTTCAGTTATAGATGTCAATTTTAGAATGAAATAACCCAACTTTATCTTGTAATTTAAAAGATCTTTTTAATGACTTAAAAGGCACCCAGCGACAGAGGGATAACGTGAGGTGGTTTCACTTTCAGCTGTATTTTCTTACTTGCTTAAAACTTGCTTTGAAGCTGTTGTGAGGTGCTGACGCATATAAGCTAACAGTTTGTCGTTATGCCTGACCAATGCGTTGGACTTTAGTTCGTCCGATTCCATCAACGTTATCGTGCAGATCGTATGAAATATGATAGAATAAAATGGCACAAATATGATGTTCCCTATGTTCCTACGATTCCATCAAAGTTATCGTGCAGATCGTATGAAATATGATAGAATGAAATGGCACAAATATGATGTTCCCTATGTTCCTGCGATTCCATCAAAGTTATCGTGCAGATCGTATGAAATATGATAGAATAAAATGGTACAAAGCAAATGTTCCCTGTGTTCCTACGATTCCATCACAGTTATCGTGCATATCATAAAATAAAACCAAATCTCACAAAGTAAATGTTGCCTTGAGACGAGACCAAAGAGACTAAGTGTGACACCAAAGCGTACTGGGTGTCCCACATGACGCGACAGTATATAAGGAGGCAGCACACCGTGGTGTCGGCAGGAGAATGGGGACCACGGGTGCCTCCACAATTGAGGCGTCGTTGTTCAATTTGAATTTACAGGACAACACAGCGGGATTACGGCACGACCGATGTAGCTCAGTTCAAGGTTTCCTGCTCGACCGCAGCCCGTGCGGGACACGGTGTTGCGCTGGTCAAGTGCGGCAAAACACAGCGGCTGAGCCTGGCTTTGTTGTGCCTGGGATACCCTCTTCAGTCTAACATTCCATGTCCGCATCATAGTTTCTGCTTGGTGATCGCAGTGTTGTGATGAAAATTATTTTCAATCAATCAACCTTCTTTCAGTAATTAAATCAATTGTTATTTATGGTGCTTCTGAAGGCTGCGGGCTGAAATGAAACGGCTGTTTTAAAATATTCCTTCATCCAGGGAGGCATCGTGTCCCAAATTCGATGACCTCTTTGAGATTAATCGAAAATTTTGCTGTTCAACATTTTTAACGGTAGTATCTTCATTGAATAAGATGAGACACGTATCCCAAAAGGCAGTGAGCATCACCTACTCTTTATTTTATATTTATTTTGAGATGTATTATTTTGGCCTCTTCTCAAAGTCATTCTAGAGTAATTTTGAGCAGTTATTTTCATGTGAAGTGTACAGACGCGTAGAAAACGGTAACGGTGGGGAAGCCTTACACGTTCCTTGTAGTCGATGTGCTCGCTATTTTGGAATGCAATTCGTCTAACAGAAAAACCTTTGAAAGTCAAACTGACCTGCTGTAGCTTAACTTGAAATGTTTCACTTCCCACGCACGACAGATGTGTCTGTAAAATTCTGTGAAGCTAATCTATATGGTCAAACTAAGTTAAATAGCGAGAGCAGGATCAGGATACATGCTTAAAGAATGAGATCCTCATTTGATTCTTTTATTTTAATTGCAAATTGAGATTCCACATTTTTGAGACCCATTTCTACACCATACCGTCTCATGATACTAAAGTAATTCGAACATCTTCAAATAAAATATAGAGTGCAATTGAAACAAAATATTGGTCTGATCGCTTAATTCCACACATGTTCCAAAAGAACTCAGGAGCTAAAAGCACCGCTCTCCGGACCAATGAAGAGACGCCTTTCGCTGGCTTTGTGGTAAAAATTAAAATTATCGACTGGCCATGGATGGGCCACAGAGAAATAATACGTAGGAACGCTTCAGTCGGACTCGATTCGATTGAATTGCGCCCAATTTGTGAGGAGCATCCACTCAGGCGCGTTGCCTCATTTCTCAAGTCTAAATGCTATTTTTTCTTCCCCAGTGTGCATGAGTTCAGGCCTCGAGCCCCTCGCTCCTGACTTGCATGAGGTAGGGTTGTCTATTTATCAATTTTCCAGCCTCTTAAATTGATAAAAATATGCCGTTGTTGTCGTAATGGGTCATTTGAAACGAAGCGGGTCATATTTCAGCTTGAGATGTAGGCAGCGGAATGTCTTGGCTGTGGAGTTATTGCCTGTTTTGCTCTTATTGCTAGCAGATTAAATATTACCAGAGAGACTTTATTGGTCTCTCTAGCTGCCCGTCTCGCAGTTACAAATTAAATTCCCATGGCTCTTTTCCCATTCAACATTCTGCGTAAAGTTGGTCACAGCACTATGAAATGCCGTAAGGGGATACTAAGCAATGAGATTTATACTGTTAGGGAAGAATTTGATGAAATAATCTTGTTCTAAACGGTAAAAATTCAATTGCGAAATTTTACATGAAATTTCAGAGACATTTTCTTTCGTTTTTTAAAGTTTGTACGAATGTAATTCCTATGTAATGATGGATAAGTTTATTTCTTTTTCTAAATTACCTAATTATCAGTACTAACAATCTGGGACAAATTTGAATGGCGTTGCAATTTTTGGGCTAAAGTTTATCTATCACTGTTGTATGTGTTGACATTAAATCCTAGAATTACATACGAGAAGGAAAGCGCCATGACAATTATGACATGGTGACGGTTGAGCTTTGCGCACTATATATTGCATGGATGGATGTCAGTCGGTCAGTAAGAGAAGCGCTTTTTTCGAGGGCAAAGCGTGGCATAAACATAATAATTTTGTATGAAGCAGAATATTTTATTGAGGAGGTTCACTGACTTGGGGTTTCTTCTGGGATATTTAACTCTTGGTCAGCGATTTTGTACAAACGTGCAAATTAAGAAATTTTTTTTGCACGTGAAAAAATGACTCAACGCTCAGTTCCTAGAAATTTAAATTATACCGCTGAATAAACTTACCACTGCTTCAGAATCTAGGGATATTTTTAAACGTATTCATGAATTTTGTATTGCTGTGTACAGATGACTTTGATCCTCACCTGAACTGTCAATTTTCATTTCATTCTACGATCGATGATTGCAAGAAAAAAATTACTTACTACAAGAAGTACATGAGTAGAATCAATGCTTAGATCTATTACAATGGGCAGTTTGAAATATTGCTTCTGGTGGATCTCAGTTTGTTGAGTAACTTTTAGGCATACTACGTCACCTTTATCCTAATGAATTAAATATAATTTAACCTAGAGTTCATACACTAAATATACACTAAACTGAATGAACAGATTTTCAACTTTTAACTTGGTTCCCTGGCACACTGGCTAATTTTTTTAGTGACTTATTGAGATAAAATGGTCGCTCGCAACGCCGCGGTGCTGATGATATGTACAGGGTGTTCGGGATGAGTTTGACAGTTTTATCACAAATAATCAAAAGCGCTTGGTATCTATAAAATTAAACTGATTTCAAACAAATTCAATAGGCAAAAAAGGAAGACTATTGTCGAAGTGTTTCACTTAAAATAACCGCCATTAGCGTGCACTGCAGCCTCAATCCGGGCCTGGAACTTGGAGCAAGCTGATTTTACATTTTCCCTTGGAAGACCCTCAAAAACCCCTTTAATTCTATCGATTAACTGGTCGCTTGTAGTACTGGCACGGCAATTGGTTTCTTTCTCGATAGCGCCCCATACATAATAATCCATCGGGTTAAGATCAGGGGAGTTGGGAGGCCAAATATTGGGATTTGTGTGCATCCCATCACCCTCTGAGGACACGCATCCGAAAACCATGACAGTTTGAGGAAATTAAGTCTCCTCGTAGCCTCGTAATCTCCATTGCAATTCTCTAGTTCACGTCGGATTGTTTTTACATTGCTCAGGGAACATTGGGCAGCGACCATAATCTCCTTATTTTGATGGCCGGAGTGAATCATCATGATGCAAACTATTCTCTTCCACGATTTAGGTGGCTCCCAGTCATCTATTGTTGTCGTCGTGTGTGTGAATGAAGGAGGTTTTAAAATTTAAACTCAAGCCTATTTGGTATGAATAAATTTTAAAAGTCTGGAAAAAAATCTAATGTAATTCCGTCAAAATTATCCCAAAATTCATCATTGTATGTATAAATATTGGGGTGCATTGGCAATACCCCATCAGGTTTCAAACATGTTTAACAACATTCTAGAAAATTAGACATGCGTGAAATCAATAACTTTAAATCATAATGCAATTTAACTCTAACATGTAGGTACACAGTTATATTTTTAACTGTCGAATGTTTTCTCATGGCTTAGTTTTCACTACATTTTTTTGAGCTTTTCAGAAACAGGCCTGTGCCATTTATTTCAGTTAGATTTGTGGTGGAATTACCTTAGTTGAACTCAGAATGTGTTTTATTTAATGATCTGAATTCAATTTATTTTTAACGTTTTTACTGAAGATTTACATAACTTGCTTTATACTCAAATATTAAGTAAAGCATTAGACGGGTTGATGTACACTCACAGAAATTTGGTCACACGTGGGTGAGCCAATCCATTATTTAGAGAAATATATGTACATCTGGGTGCATCACCTCCTACCACACGTTTAACACAAATCAGAGGTCAAAACTGGCAGAGCGGATTAAGTGAAAATTCCACCTTATAGCAGCGTGGATGCCTTTCAGTTAAGTGATCGGGGAAGTTTAATCCCATATTCACGAGTCACACGGGGTAAAGTTCCTTATTAAAAATGGGCAGTCTTTGAAATTTGTCTAAGAAATAGAATTCTGTTCACAAGCCCTAAGATATCTATTATTTGTTTTCAAATTCTTGGATGATCAGTCAATACGTGTATTCAGCGGCTAAACTGAGAAAGTGAAACATTTGCTATTCATGAAATAGTGCTGACGTGCTCTAAGTGTGTCATAGTGGGCACACTTATATGTTTCGTATCAGCCAATCACAGATAAGAATGTACTAAAATACTTGATTAATTTTTATTGCCGACACACTTTTGTGTATTGGTTTTGTGATAATACGACTGGCGGAGGACATTTTGAGTCTCTTTGCGAGAATGTAGCTGTCATGTAAAGAATGTTTCTAAACAAACCGAGAGTAAATTCATTTTTTGGCAATTCTGACAGTGTGAAGAGCGAATATACTGGCATTCTCCCTTTTCAATTTTTTTTACCATGTACTAATATATTAGCGGGTTCTGCAGAAGCAATTAAAAACGTAAAATAATTTGAGCATCTTTCAGTGCAAAAAAGAGAGCACTTAAAATATTCAAGGTTTGGAATTAAGGGAATTCTTTGGGCCGCAACTCTGTTCAAGCTCATCGAAGCCTGAAATGCTCAGGAACAACCACGTGAGAAATGGCCATCGTAGCGGCTTGGGAATTTTCGACACTTGGCGCGAACACTTACTCTGCGTTTTAGACCTTGGTGTGGTAAACAAGTCTATTCCGATGGAAATTTCGATCCTGGAAGAGCTCTGGTTAGATATGCGCAAAAAATGCGGAGTTTGAGTGTGTAATAAAAGAAGGGTATCAAGTAAGAACAAACTTGGTAGTACCGCATGAAGTGCAGGCGACATTTTGCGAGAGCTAACGGTGGCAGTCGCTGGTCGGATGACTCAAGGATGACCTCTTGACTCAAGAAAGAACATTCTATTCCTTCTATTTATCTTCTATCCCTTTCTTCCGTTACTTTTCTGACAGCGTATGCTACCTACTAAAGAAAACACTGTTCCATGGAAAACAAAATTCTATTGAACTACCAAAGTGAGAACTATCGAAACCATCTATCTTACTGCGAATCGCCGCAGAGACCGTTTTGCATGACTGCGGAAATTGTTTGAGGAGAACAATGAAAATTCTAAAAAATTAAATTAATGATAAGAATAATATTTCGGCAGCATAAATTCAACCTTGCACGAGGTACCCAACGTTGTATTCGTTTTTTAGCCGTATTCACAGAAATGACTCCTACGCGTGCCCTTATGAGAGAGGAACTGAGATCTGCGGCCGCACAGGTTCAGCACATCTCAGAACACGACACTTTTGACTGGTTCACGCCAGCCCTCACCCCAACTTGCAGCATTTGATCCTTTTCTTAGTCGCATCCCATTTAAAAGTTTTGTTTAAGTTGAATCAGTTTTTGCCCTACACCTGTCTACGTTGGATCCCCTTTTATTTTTCCCTACGCTCTTTTCACATGCATCTTATTTTTTATAACTCCGACAAATGCATCTTCACCCTCTAGCTGGAGCACTCAGAGGAAATGCAATGAATTTATTACTACACCGCGCGTCAAGGCACAAGTAATTTAAACTAATATAGTTTTGAGTTCCTCATCTCAAGTAAACAAAAACGATTGCCCTCAACTTTGAATGAGATGCTGTAGTGACTCAGGGCTATAATGTTGTACGCTTAAACTTACGATTGCTATAACTGGCGTAATAAACATTTGATTTTATGGTTTCTGGGAACGTAGACAACTTTGAGAAATTCTGGGAAATTCTCATAGTTCCACGGATGAATTTGCCCGTGTTACTTTACCTAGTTATTACTGCAGTCTTTCAAGGACAAATGCAGTAATTTATCCGCCTCATAGCAAGGTTTCCGTACTTCGAAAAATGTTACAAGATAAATAATGGTGTGTCATTATAGGGTAGTCGTTATAAGAGACAATTACGACTCACACCCTTACAGAAGACTATGTATGTCGGATCTCTTGCTCATGATTATTATCGATTTTAATGGAGCGTTTTGAATCCTTTAAAATATTAATTTTTCAAAAAATAAGTTAGCGAAAAAAGGAGAGTATAATGGATTAGCCTGAATCTGTATCGTATCTACCATCTCGTACGAGTTTCTTGACTTCAGTCATAAGTTATCTTTAGTGCTTATTTGCGAGGTTTCCCAATTTAAAGCCATTATATAAGAAATAATATAGATTGCTTTTCTGTGGTTCCGTTCCTTTGAATTATTCATACCGTTTTGCCAAATAGATCGCGACTCATTAAAATATAACCCTCCAGCGAAACCTGGGAAGCGGTGTTCAGTACATATAGAGGTGATCTGTTCAGGTACCACATTTAAAGGGCATGAAAACTTTTCATGGATGGCAGTAGAAGATATAAACTGATAAATTGAAATGGGCTCCGGTTTACTGAAAAGCTTACTCTCATAACCTATGAAAAGAAGCAACAAATTAATAAATATATTTCACAATTAATCAAATTGAAATTGCTTTAAAAAGAAGTGCTGCTTTCCATACACACACACACACGATAAAGAATTTTAAACGATAAATAGCGATGTAAATGCCAAGACCCTATATTTTGAATTTTACAAGTGCGTATAAGTCTGTCATATCAATATGCTTGCACCAGTTTGAGTCAGAGAATTTGTTTTGTAACAACACTGAGAAAACATTTCAGAAGTCTAAGAGATGGAGAACACATTTTCAAAACTAGGCAACTTTAGCAAAGTTTCCATTTCTTTTCACTTTCACTAGGGCTACAGTAACTCCTGAAAGGGCGAAACCGAAACTTCAAAGCGAAGTCTTTAGAGACTCGTTCTAAAACACTAAGACTAAGGTATGCAGCAGCATCATTCCTTTTCTGTTGTATGTATTTAAGCGAGGCAAAGTATTGGTAACTCACGGCTCCGAAGTCTGTGAGGCCGAAGTTCTCGGGCTGGTGGCCCGGGGTGTCGACGGTCGAGGAGTCCGCCCTGTAAGTCGAAACAAGATCCAGTGAGGCAAATGCACCTCCAATCTAATGGCCAAACTTTAAACGAGCAAACTGCCACTTCAGCTCGAGCGAAAAAGAACTTGCCTCCTTACCCCAAAATTGATAATGTTAGGTGAAAATCCGATTGGGAGATAATCTCGTGGAAGTTCCGATTCTGGAGCTAAAATAAGGACGTTCTTTTCGAAAGCATATAGCCTAATTTCTTCGGGAAGAGTCAGCCATAAAAATAGTATTGAAACTTACAAAGTTCAATGAGGAGGGTCACCTTACCCTCAGCAAGCAGCGTTGGATTCATTTTGAAAATGAAATCTATGCTTTTTATAGTGAAAGGCTGCGAGATTAAATTTAAAGCTTTCTCAAATTTCAAAATGGCATTTAGAGTTTCTTCTGATCGCTGACATCTTCTTTAATGTAAAGCATTAAATGCGCAAGGCTTAAGTCACAATAATTTTTTAATAACTTGACGATCACTGAAAATGGTTCTGTACATATTTTTCGACTGAAATTCATCACCTACCACAATTACATGATTTCATCAGAAATTCATCATTTCTGTGAACAGGAGACCGCTCTTGTGTCCAATTCTGTACCAGGAAGAAAACATCACTTGTGAGTTTTTAAAAAATAAACTTCATCTCAAAACACTTCGAGAAGTACGGTACGAAGTTCTGAGAGAAATTGAACACAGATCTCAATACAATATCTTCAGTATTCACATGTAAGAATTTAAGATCCCTTAAATATTACAGGTGTGTATGCTACTGCAGAATCTTCTGCGGATACCATTGATCCTGAAGTTTCATTGCTTATTTTATTCCACTGAAAATCATTATCTACCTCGGACGTACAGCTGTGATCCATTATAATTTCATAACATTCAAGATTTAAGACATGCAGCTGATGTGAGTGTTATTGGCATGCCTACATTTGCAATATTGGTGTACCAACATTTGCATGACAGTGATATTGGTAGGTGGCGTCCACAACTATGATTGTTTCTTTCTGAAGAGTTTTTGAACATTTATGTTGGGTTGCCTGTGTGCAAAGCTGTAGGAGCTGCGATGGGATTTTCAAATCAGTTCTGTTGCTACTAATTTCAGTGTAGATTGAACACAATAGGTTTACCGTAGCCATTTTGGAGCCTTTACAACATCAATTCAAGAACATCACAGTATTACGTGAAATTTGAGGATTTTTTTGTGTCAGGTCATAAAATCCTTACTGCCTTTTACTTAGAACTGTCGTAACTCAAAAGTTTTCATGTTGTTAGCAAGGAAGAGTGAACAAGGTACCTCTTTCTTAATAACTGCGATGCGTTATAACAGTATGCACTGGTTGTGCACAAATTTAGCACATGTGCGTGCTGTGGACTACCTTTGCCAACAGCAGACCGCTACTGTTACCACGCAAGCAAATTACGGGAAATACAGGTGTGACCAGGACTAGACGCACCAGGGCGTGTTGCAGGTGTGTGTGAGGGTGAGGTAGCGCACCCCCAGGTCGTAGTACATCCTCAGCAGGGACAGACTCGACCCTATGAGGTGGCCGCCCTCTAGCCCCAGCAGACTCGCCACCTTCCCGGACCGGTACGCCGACAGCAGACCTGCGCAGTGACACACCAGTCATGCAGTTCTGCCCCGGTCTATTCGTCTTGTCGTTTCACCAAGTGAAAGGGTTTGTGAAGGGAAGTAGACTTGTTATTTGCTTGCCTCTGGATCCAGTAAAAAGAGAAATTACCTTCATTAGCTCGGATCTACTCATCTTGTCGTTTCACCAATTGAAAACATTTGGGTAGGGAAGTAGGCTTGCAATTCGCTCGCCTGTATTTAAAGGACCAATGTCTGAATCCAGCAATAAGTGAGATTACCTTCATTAGCTGGGGGAAAATTGAGAACACCAGTCTCAGTGCCTTGTTTCTCAATTGAAAGAGTTTATGTGGAGAAGTAGATTTGTCATTTGCTTGTCTGTATTTAGAGGACCAACTGTGGCAAAAAGTGAGATTTATACCTCATTATCTGAGGGAAAATTGAGAGCACCATGTTACTAGTTTTCGTGGATTTTACGTGACATTCCAGATTAAGCCCTGTGTGGCAAGTGAACAAGCGCAACTCGTATGCCTTCATAATACATATGCCCTCAAATTCAACGTAGCATCACAGTCACATTGGGTTGTGAGACTGAAATCTACGGGTATTTCCGTTAAAATACATTGCATTATGAAAAAATCCATCTTGAAGTTTATGAAAATAGGCAGGAGGACAAAAATTACCTCCGTAAAATGCAGTATTTCCTCTGTCACAAGGATATATTATACAGAGAAACTGCAAATAAACAAATTAGAATAAAAGCTCATGCCCTATTCAAATATGAAATTACTTGGTTTTCAAAGATTTCCAATCAACTATGACTTTCTTGTTCCACACTGTCTGAAGAGAAAGATGTTAAACATAAAGGCGTTATACGCAGTCGAAATTTGTCACTGATATCGAGGTTTAGCTATGTTGAAACAAACAAAAATCGGAGCACAATCTCCTTTGACAAAACATTCAATGAAAGTCTGAAGAAACTTAAAAGCATTTAAATTTGAAGAGATGCGAAGCGAAGGCTGAGGCTTGGCAACACTCACCATCATGGGAGGTGGCGAAGGCGAGGATGTCCCTGTACTGGGCGATGATGCGCTTGATGAGGTCGATCTGCTCCAGCGCGAGCTGCACGGCGTTCAGGAACTGGGCCCCGCACGGGATGTACACCGCCCAGAACTGCGGGACGGCGCCAGTTATTTCCACAGAGGTTCTCAACCAGAGGTAAATTTACCTCTAGGGAGTAAAGTATTGTAAAGTCGGGGAAAAATAATTAAAGGAAATGCTGATAATGGTTCTGGTGTTTATGCTCATTATTTTTTGTATACAAATTAAGTTCACAATTTCCTAATTAGAAAATGTTTGATGTGAGTTTGGGGTAAATGGAGAAATACAGAAAGCCGAGGGGGTCAATGATGGAGGAAAGGTCAGAATGGCTGCCTTAATTAGTCCTTCACTGCGCACTTTTTCTTGATGTCCTTAACGGATATTTAATGCACACTATCTTGATGTTAGTCCCAATGCTCAGTGCAGGTTATCTTGATGCTCTCCATAATGGATATTCAATGCACTTTATCTTGATGTTACCCACAATGCTCAGTTCAGTATATCTTAACGCAACCCTTAAGGGTCAGTGCAGTATATTTTCAACACACCGTCAATGCAGTTTATCTCAACTATATTACCAATGTTCAGTGCAGCTTACCTTAATACAACCCTTGATATTCAACGCAGTTTATTTTACCTCTCCTCATAATGTGCACTGCAGTTTGTTTCAACTCTTGCCTCAATGTTCAGAACAGTTTATTTCAATGTTTTCCTAAATGCTCAACGCAGGTAATTTTGATTCAACCTATAATGTTTTATACAACTTATCTCAATACTACCCTTATTATTCAACGCAGCTTATCTCAATGCTGCCCTTAATGATGTACGCAGTTTATTTTAACTATACCCTCAATGTTGAATACAGATTATCTTAATGGAACACTGAGTGTTCAATGCAGTTCATCGTAATGCTATCCTCAATGCTCAACGCAGATTATCTTCGATGTGAAAGAAATATTTTCTGGCCATAATTTTTCTGAAGAAAAGGCTGGCAGTGAAGGGAAAAAGGACGGTCCGTCATAAAACAAAAATCAATTCTTTTTCGGCAAAAAGAAAGTATTTATGTCCTTTTGCTCGGGCCCTCACAGGTACTCCTCTGGGAGGGCACATCATCATAAACACAATAGTTGTATCTCCTGAGAGGATCACGTACATCTAATTCATGCGACAGAGTCAAAATTTCGTTGTCTCCTTGTGTGTAAGATATTAGCGTGAAAATCGGAAAAGCGATGCTCTGCATGTTTCTTCATGATTTTTCGAAGTAAATGTTTCTTTGGTTAGTTAATGGCTGGTTTATTTTAATGGGTGCTTTTGTTACGCCTCGTTTTTGAGTTATCTGCAGTTTTAAATTACTCTTATACACAGATCAAAATATCGAAGGTGATTCATTTTTAGCGCTTCCTTTTCTTTTCTGCTGTTCAACCAACAGCATGCCTATTGTACTATCTATCGCTGCACATTATGGAATTTTATGGTAAGGTTATTAAAAACCCATTGCCCATAGTTTGATTTGCTAAGGGAAGTCAACTACTAATTGAATGTTATATTTGGGTAGTAAAATCCAATTGTTGCTCCTCATTTTATACATTTGCAGTGGGAAGTAAACAGTTTTTTGTTCCTTCATTCTTTTAGCAGTACTTCTCTCTATTTTTTTTTCACAGAGAATTTTACAAACGGATTGTATTCAAGCGTTTGAGACAACCCGATTCAGATTTTAGGAAAAGCTATGTACTCGGAGAATGGGCTTGAGAAAAAATCATAAGGGTCTTACACGGAAGGAGGTTTATTTCTGAATATCGGTAGACTAAGAGTTGAGCTCCAAAAATTTTTCAATACAAGTGCTGAACTTTTTTGATGTTATTGATTTTCAGAAATGAATAAAACTCTCAAGCTAGCCATCAAAACGGATGGAGGCTAAGTCTCCTTTATAAAAGTGAGAATTCTGTTTTGAGCCTGAATTAAAGTAAATGTTTTCATAGGTTTACGCATTACGCTACGGTCGATTCAAATTACTATTGTAAGCTACTTAACAAGTTTCCCGAACTGTGACTGGATGTTCTTGCCTTGCCAAAGGCATTTGGCCCTGAACCGTGCGTTGCTCAGCGCATGTATAAGTTCCGGCACTCCAAAAACTACCATAATCATGTTGAGCTGGAAGGTAAGATGACGAAAGTCTGGAGTCCTAAAAGTCTTGATTTAAATCCCATAGAATCCTCTTGGTCGGCAATTAAGTTGAAAGTTTTCCATAACGGAAGGCAATGTTGGAGCCTGAACGACTTTTGGAAAGCGATTTATAACCCTGCAGCTTTTATTTCAGCGCTGTGATTTGAACGCCTGCCTTTTTTGTCGATATTCGTTACTCCGACTGTATTGATTCCGTGTTAAAGTGTCTTGCATTGTTCAGTATGTTTTAAAATTACTTGTGCATTGCTATGACTGACATTGGATCATTAAATAAAAATTTACTCTTAGTAACGGAATCAGCAGAGGAAAGTTAAAATCAAGCAAGACACAGTAGCTGCTACACCTCGTTCTTATCAATGCGTTCATAACTTTATTCTACTTGGCCGTATAAGGGACAGTTGAATTTTGGTGACACGCAGTATATTTTTTTGCTATGGAGTTGAGACCAGAAAATACACTTACACCATTTAGGGTGAAGTGGTGCCGCATCGTGCTCAGTTAGATTGTTCGAATTGAACTCGTCCATATGGCCGATGAGGAACACCAGTGTTTTTATTCAGAATGCACTGGCCTCTTCGTGCAAGGAAATGTTATCATAGAATAAGATCACGTCACACATAGAGAAGCTTAAGTTTTTCTCGTGTGTAACATCTCATGAATTTAATATTCATTATTGCCTGTCCTTGAGTCTTTCACAATTTAATTTCCGCCGTTCAATCTTCCTCTGAGTAATTAAATTTCCTGAACTACATCATTTTTTGCATAAAGTTATGAATCTAGATGCATAAAATAATACATCCGAAGTGATGAATATAAATTCATTCATTAAATGAAGTAATATAAAACATAGAACATCGATGTTGGAGCCCGTTTCATTTGACTTACTGAGATCGTTCATTCAAAAGCATCATACTTGGAAAGTTACGGGAGGAAAAAATTGATAGATAAATGACACGCTGTGGAAAAAACAAGGAAGCTGCTACGGCCTGACTGTGTGCGGTGTGAGGGGCGACGGACGCCTCGCAGTGGTCGCTATGGCTTTTACTGAGCTGCGGAAAATCTATTTCCCTTCTAATTTCCATCCCACGACTGGAACATTTGAAAATAATTCCTAATTTCTGACAATTTTCTGGCTTATCCGTGCGACGGAGGTGTTTTTTTATGCACGTGCGAGTATTCACTAGAGAAATGAAATGTTTCCAACTCAGTCTGTGAGTTGGACACGGCGACTTTGATGGGTGTGTCGGCCATTCCTCCTCCGAGCCAAGCTGGCTTAGATCTCTTAGGTCTCTGTCTCTAACGTGGAAACGTTGTAAACTTGTTCGTTAGCGAGGACGCAGGACACGTTAACACTTTGCTTGTGGTACGACCCAACGATGAGTCGTGCTTAAGTTCTTTCTGCTGGGAAATAACCTATCGATGAGTCGTTTGAAAAATTTTAACAATTTTTCAAAATGAATGGTATTTTACGGACCCAGTTAATGATTGCTTTTTCAAAAATTTCTCATTACAAATGACTGTAAATTTGAGTTGAATACTGAACTTCAGTTTCAGCCATCGCAGTCAACGTGTTGGCAATATTGAGTGCAGGCATGCTGCGCAGGACTGATGTAACCTGGTCAGGTTAACTCGCGATCTGAATGTGTTTTGGCTCAGACAGATCTTACTTGCTGCCAGGTTTGATTATTATTCGATTAAACGTAGGTATTCCGTTTCCGTACATGACAACTATGACCTGAACGCCGGCCGCACGCACTCCCAAATAATGAACCACCCATGACAAAGAATGGAAGTTGAATTGGCTTTTATGCAAGAGTCGAATGGGCACAAAAGCCAAAATTAAAGTTTGTTCAGTACGGAGAACAAATGAGCTTGTAATGGCTTTATTTGTCATGAAATATCTTTCTCTCAGGTAAAGAAAAATTTTTCGTTGGGTAGGACGGGTCATCTTTACGAAATAATCGGACTTCCACGACACAGTATCAAAATTTGAAATAATTATCACCGCCAATGATTCAGGATCATCTTGAGTGATGCTCATTTTTAGATATACGTGTCCAACGTTGAAAGTAAGATTTTTCGACTCATTCCAAAAAAGAAAGTAAAATGATTCGACCGTCTTTATTTCAGAGTATCACTTGCAATTCTAGGATAAATAGTCAGTCGGAGGGGAGCTTTCAAGGAAAGTTTAGCTGCTCAGTGCAGCATGTTTGGCGGAGGGGATGCATCTGCAGCTGCAAAAAGCGACGAAGTCATTCTTTTTGCAATTGCGTT
Source organism: Platorchestia sp. MABIK (assembly GCA_014220935.1). Classification (NCBI taxonomy): domain Eukaryota; kingdom Metazoa; phylum Arthropoda; class Malacostraca; order Amphipoda; family Talitridae; genus Platorchestia; species Platorchestia sp. MABIK. The sequence goes on from JACJUY010007140.1 coordinate 15,834, forward strand.
TTAAAAGCGGGCATTTAGCGAGCACTTACGGGAACGAAAAAAGGGTGAGTCTGTCAGGCTGTCTTCAACAGCAGTGGTAATTTTGTGCTTGAGCAATGACAGGCGACTGCAGGCTACCATTACCTCCATTAAAGCTTCAATCCAGCGTCGTGACACGGGCATAATTGCGCCCATGCACCCGTTCACCTACTCACAACCATTCTGCTTTACGGTCCAACATGGATGCACTCTGACTAACGCAAGTCGTCGGTTAAAACGTGCGCTACCTATGACAAAGTGCTTCGTATAATGCAGCACAGACCATTTGGTACATGACACTCTGTGTACCAAAACACACATTGTTTGGTACACCGAACGTATTGTTATACAACTCTCTCAGTCTGCTTTGACAATCGTCAGGCCTGACGCGCACCGTTTACTACAATAGACACCTTTGCTACGACGCTCATTGTTGTCTAATCCCTTTCTTTCGGAGGACCATATCGAATCAAATCCTCCTTCACTGGACGCTTACGTGTGTCGCTGCTGTGAGACCATAGCGCCGCTAGATTGACTTTGTGAGCCAATTCCCTTTAAAGAATATTTCTTCGTTCCATGAGAGTCAACTTGGTCGCTATTGAGTTGCATGTTTTTTATCTCGGGAAAAATTAATTTAATAATAATGGTTCATGTGATATCATTTACTCAGAATCATTTAAAACACTCTGCATCACCGCTACCGAAAAGTGAAACAGAGACTCCGAAACTTGTTCTAAGCGCGTGTGACAGAAACAACGACCAATTCATTTCCTCGGGTTCTGTCTTTTTACAAAAGCGTAAGTGAACACAGTTAGTCCGTCGGTTTTTGTTAGAGATGTTGTGGGAAACTACCATTCGGATACGATTGCCTTCCAGTCATTCTGGTCTCAGATGCGACGGGAAAACTTTCACGCGGAGCGACTTGCCGCCGTGGAATCAAATGAGCAGCAAAGTCACGGCTTAGCGATGATCTCTACCCGCACTGCTGCAGCGTGCTGGCGAACGAGTTTCCTAATGATAAAACAGCCACTCTCTGCATCACTGACAATCAGATTTGAGCAGTTTCTGGACCAATTTCAGAGTCGGGAGCAATTTTGTTTTCTTGATGGGAAAATTTTTGTTGAAAAATAATCTTTTTGTTCCCCAAGACTAGATCATACAAGCTCTAGTTAGGCTCAAAAAAATAATCTTTTACCATTTTTCGTAGTTCATTCGATTGCGTATGCGCTGAGACGACTGAGATCGACTACAAGCCGTGGCTAAAAATGAGTAAGAAAAAAGGATCTCTGTTATAGTGAGAAATCCAGGGAAAGCTCAAGTGTACAGTGTATTTTAAATTTTTATCCTGCAGCTTGTGAAGTATTCATTAAATCTTTTTTAATAGAAATATACCACATTTTTCCTGGCGTGAATGTTGTGGAAATTCTATGTATCAAATATTCGAGGTGGTCCTTTTAATATCAAAAATTTATTTATCACCAAATGATGTTGAAATTATTTTTCGTTATAACTGCAGGTTTGAGGTGTAGATATTGGAGCAGTAGCTAGATGGTTTCACGCTTGCAACACTCAAAATAGAAGCGCTAGCTACAACAGAATTGTTAGTTTTCGGTCATTGTGTCATGGGTGTAAGATGAGGCTTATGGAGGGATTATTCAGAGCTTCTTTTTTCAAAAGAACTGTTGTAAATTTAGTCATACCTACTTCTGGTCTACAGGGATAAATCCTCAATACGCCAGACCAATTATTGCTTTGAGGTATAAATCAATATTCAATTCAATTTTAGCTAATGTTTTTAAATAGATTATTTTGAAATTAGCAATTCTCATTTTATAAGGAGGTAGGAGTGCTTAAATACATATATTCACGCTTAAACCTTTGCTCCTTAGGGCGTGAAAAACAATGGTAAAGGAAAGAATTTACCAACTTCACACTCCTGACTGCCCGGCCCCGGAAGCGAATTTTGAACAGTTGCATGCAACGTGGCTCGCTTTCACGTCAGAGCCGCCAGAGAGGCAGTCGTCTGCTAATTTGTGCGAGATTGGAACTCGATTTGCCTTAGTATGTAAGAACGAAATGGCAACTGCGTCAACCGCAGGTAATAAAGTTGATCGTAGAAGACAATTGTGTTTCTTGAGTAAATTGTTTGATCAACGAAAGTTGACTAAATTCTGCTGGAACATCCAACATTTTCAATTTTACATGAGTTAATTGCTCAAAAAAATCTATTTAAAATAAATTACCTTGTAAACAAAAATTGTCAGGCTTACAAAAGACGCCTAGTTACGAAAACTTTCCTAGTCAGCATACTGTAACAATCCATCAAAAACTGTCTATTCAACAAATGTTGCCTTATCTATAAAAATGACCTACATGACAGAAGTTGCCTTATCAATCAAAGTTGCCTAAGTATCAAAGTTTAGCTTGACGATAAATGTTACCTAGTATACAAAAGTCGCGCAGCCAAAAAGACTTGCCTAATTAATAAAAGTTGAAAACAAACGAAAAGCATACGAAAGTATCCAATGTATTACATTTAGAAGATGTCGCGTGGAAAAAGTGTCTCATGTAATCACAATTGAAATTTGGCTCCAAAGCTAGATTACGTAACACTGCAATAAGCTTACCCATGGAAATAATTCGAATTTTACGCTAATAGCTAAGAAATAACTAAGCGTGAGAGTAGTTTGAGAACAAGATGTAATCGTTGCTTAGTAGAGACCCGAGTCAGAGTAAGTTAGCCTGTAAGCTAGGCAACGGGGTCTACAATGGTGTAGGGGCTGCTGCTTTGTCTCCAGCAAGGAGCACATGAGAGGAACAATACGGCACATCAAGGGAGCTCACTGAGCGCTGTTCAAAGGCCCGCAACTGAGGCAAGAACGTGGCCGCAGTTGACGTAACTTACGACTGTGTTCTCTGTAAACTCACAGTTCACGGGCCCAGTAATAAGCACCAAGAGTCAAAAGGCACGCCAGCACTTTAGCGTCACGGGAAATTATTCCACAACTTGCTCCACGAATTGACGTAATTAACTTCAAAGGCGAACGTCATATTTAGTTGATGAAATAATGAGATCAACTCAGCCATTTTCATTTAAGTTCACCAGCAGAATTTGAACCAGTATATCTTCGAAACAAAACACTCTACATTCTCAATTTCCGGAGAGCAAGCCTGATCTTTTTTCTTGGTTCAAATTTGATTATCACTCAATCCACATGATTTTTCAGTTTTAAATTCTATCACTCACATTCTGATATGCTACCGTTAATCCTGCATGCGCATCACCAACAGTGAGGGAACACCGTGTAAGTTAGGAAATTCTTAAATTAAACGTCAACACCTGAAAAACTGAGTGTGTTTACAATTTTTCATGGCTATTGCTAATGACGTATCACTTAGCACAAAGTTAAATACTGTATATTAAGACAATCTAAAAATTAGTAATCAATTTCTGAATTCCCGAAAAAATCTCATGTTAACATAACGTTAAAGGGCATAAGGTAGTGCCAATTTCATGAGTTACTCGTTATGTGACTTGGATATGCTACTAAATAAGACGACTGACAGCCGAACTGTACGCAGCACATAGACAACTGACCTGCCCGCCGACCCTGCCGGCCCTGAGCCTGGCCAGATCGGTGTGGGACCAGCTGCTGCTCTGGAACGGGTCCTCGCCGCTCAGGTTCCTGTTGAGGTCTACCTGCGCAAGCTTGTTGTGCAGGAAGTTGCGCAGGTTCCACGCCAGGTCGTTGTGCCTGTGATGAAACACACCGCATAGCGGTTAGGTTTTGCCTTGCTCCCACTCATCATGCTAGAATTGAATGAGCTGCGAAAAACGTCTCAATAATTAGGTACACTGTATGAGGGAAGTGGCGTCAGGAAGCATGCAATGGTGATGTTATTGCTGACGTCTCTCGTGCAATAAACGAGGTGCGTAAATATTCCATATGTTTTCTGTATTATATTCAATGAATTTTGCTGCCGTGTAAATGGAGATGTGTAAATAATTGATGCTTGTGGTATTTATTTTTTGGGATATTTATGATGTTCAGGTATACGAATATTTACTGTGTTGAGTTTAAAGCGGTCGCACTTGTGCTCTCAAATCATATCTGCAGTAATATGACGATTTCGCTCGCAGAATCTGCCAGCTGATACAAAGTTCGTTTGCTGAAGAACTATCTATGATTTCATGCTGTCCAGGTCTGTCGAGGTTTTCATATATATTGACGATATACTTACTTGGCTATTGGGTTCTGCAGTATGTCAAAAGAGCAGTATTTCATCAATCGGTACATCAGCAGAACGTTTCATCTGCATGCAGAGTTCTCGTATTATTTCTATCACAAATTCAGATGGTGATGCATGAAATCCTGAGCTGTTGGGAATTTTATGCACCGTTTAAGGCCCTTCCAATTGGCGAGCTGCAAAATATATTTAGAAACTTCGTTGATGCTAATCGTTGATGCTAATTTAAAACTGACTTAATAAAAAGCAAGGCGAAAATCGCTTCACGTAAAGTCATTTTTATTAAAAATGATCAAATACAACTGAACGTTTCAGGTAACTGCCCATCTTCAGCAAAAATCTCTGTAAAACGAAACCTAAAGAGGAAGAGTTAATTCATCAATGAAGTATTTATTAAAATTTTAAACTTTGAAAAAACACGAACAAGGGTAAAAAATAATAAAAGGTAAAGGAAAAACTGAGTAACTGATTTATGTCTTGACAACATGAAGCGGGAAAGCTTTTTGGGTGCCATTCAGAGTAGGTTTCATTTTTGTAAATATGCAAAGATTCGAGAATGCTCAGATCTATTCTGTAAGAGCCACCAGCCAAGATTTTAAAATCGTTTAGGGAGACCGGAACATTGCACTCTTCTACATGAGATCTAATAGAGGACAGTGGGGGAGACCCAAGAGGAAGACCAGTTCTGTAACTTCACCCAGCGTGCTCGGAAACTCTAGTCATCAGGGTACGGCAGGTAGAACCAGCGTACCGCGATTCACAATGTGAACAACTGTATTGGTGCACCAGAGACGAGCACAGTGAGGGTGGCAGTTTGTCTTTGAAACGAAATGGAGAACCAACTGTAAAATTATTATACTTGCTATCACCGGAGAGGATGTTGTAGTGACCAAACCAGATAAGGGCCGGGGTGTCGTGTTGATTGACAGAGCAAAGTACATAGAAAGTATGAGCAATATTCTCTCCGGTGATAGCAAGTTTCAAGAAATTGTAGAGCTCATGGATAAATTCTCCATGCGTGTTGAGGATCAGATCAATAATTTTTTGTTACGGTTGAAGAATAAGGAATCCATATCACCTGACAACTACAATATAAGCTACGTGCAACCGGATCCGGTCCTGGTACTCTTTACGGTCTACCTAAAATCCACAAGTCTGATTTTGGAACGAAGCTAGTTTCAGGTTCGCCCAATTCTTACCTCGTTTAATACTGCCAGTTTTAACCTTGCCAAATTTTTTGTTCCAATTCTGAAACCTTTTACTACGAATTGTTTTACTGTAGACAACTCTAAAGCATTTGTAGATAGTTTGAATAGTTTTAATGCCGCTGATGGGCTGTTTATGGCACCCTTTGATGTAGAAAATTTGTTTACCAATGTACTTTTGCTGGAAACTATAGAAATTTGCTTAACTAAATTATTCACAAAACATTTAACTTCCATGGGGCTCTCCCGCAGTATTGTTGAAACGTTACCAAAATTGGCAGTCTGTAATTCTTTTTTTGATTTTTAATGGAAAATATTATAAGCAAGTTGATGAGTTGGGCATGGGTTTACCTTTAGGCACAACGTTTGCTAATATATTTCTGTGCCGCCATGAACAAAACTGGTTAAAAGAATATCCTATTTTTAGGGTTGAATTTTACCAGCGGTATGTTGATGACACCTTTGTTTCGTTCAGAGATAAGGCTCATGCTGACCTCTTCCTCCAATACTTAAATTCTCGTCATAACAATATTAGATTTACAGTAGTACTTATAGGGCGATTCTTAGGGAATCTTATTCTCAGAATAAATAGAAGAACCCACGTTATAGAGGACATTTATTTTAGCAAACGTTTCGGAATAAAAAACATTGCATCATCAGTGCTGGAAGAAATAAAAAGTAATTACCAGTCATGGATAAGACGAATAAAGCCTGAATAGAAATAACAAGCAAAAAAAAGCAAAAAAAAAATTTAAAAATGAATTCTCATCTAACGATTAAAGTACCACACATAAGCGTATAGGTAAAATACACAGTACATACTGGCGTACACATACATACACAACACACTCATAGACCTACACATATATATACACACACACACACACGTGCATATATACACACACACACACACTAAGCATACCGCAAGTTAGGAAGTAGGGGCCACAAATAATTTTGTCGCGCTGAAATCGTTATTCAGTGAAGGTTTATTTGTGAATATATAAAGAGATTCTAGAACACGGAAGTCTTGTTCATTAAAGGCTTTGCATAGGATAGAAAAATTTGACATTTTGAAAGGGTGATTGGAACTATTGCAATGATTTCTAATGGCGGACTGAGAGGGACAAGACTGAGAGGGACTTTATTCGTCTTATTCATGACTGGTAATTACTTTTTATTTCTTCCAGCACTGATGATGGAATGTTTTTTATTCTGAAACGTTTGCTATAATAAATGTTCTCTATAACGTGGGTTCTTCTATTTATTCTGAGAATAAGATTCCCTAAGAATCGCCCTATAAGTACTACTATAGTTCATCGATATGGAGACGCAACACTTCGTAACTTCCGTTCGTTGGAGAAAACCTGGAGAAAGAAAGACAAGCTGCAGTGTGAAGTGGATTTTCTCAACGCCTGTTTCCAGTATGGTGTCATTCCAAAGTTTCTCCGTGTTCGTCTCTACCGTCGTCAACTGGAGGACTCGAACCTGTGGCGATCGTTGCAGCGCAAGCTTTTGGCGAATGAGCTGAAGTTTAAGGAGCTCTGTCTGAGGAATGCCCAACGTTTATGTAACACGAGTTTGGACAATTTTAAGGCGGATGTTCCGTCAATTGACTTTTCATTCGTAAAATTATTGCTATCTAGGAAGCAATCGCAATATATAACCTCAACAAAAAGAGTACAAAACAATAAGCTAGTCTGACTCGGAATTTCCCCCTTGCGCAATTTTACAGATCCAGAGGCAGTGATTTTTAATTACTCAAATAAGGTACTTTCTAATGATGAAAAACGTGTATTAAGCTTTGGTTTAGATTTTGGTCTACCAATTTCGAAATTAAATTTTCACAGGTATTTTTTATATTTGGAACGCATATACGACAGGTTTTCTGAATTAGAAATTAATCTTGCGATTGATAATCCCAGGGTTATTTTTAGAAACAAATTGAAAACTCTAGCTCACAAATTTTACAGTAAATTTGATGGCATTAATAATCAATGTGCTTTGTTTAATCGTAAAGATTTTTCAATCCTCAAGAAATTGAGCTCTGATTCTAGTCTTTACGTTACAAAACCAGATAAAGGCAACGGTGTTGTTCTACTCGATAAGCATGACTATATTTCCAAAGTTTAAAGGCTATTGACTGATCCGGATAAGTTTCGCAAAGTTACCACAGATTCTAAGACTCTTATTGTAAAGATCGAAAATAAAATCAACTATAGGCTTAAGAAGGATAAGGACGCTGAAATTTTATCAGATGAATTTTAAAAGTCCAGCCGTGCTAGTGGATCTAGACTGGGAGTGTTGTATGGACTACCCAAGGTACATAAGCCTGACGTACCCATGAGACCTCTTCTCTCTGCGTGCAGCAAGCCTAGCTCCAGGCTTTGTGCAAATTTGGTACCCGTCCTAGCTCCATTTAGCACTACACCTTATACAGTGGAGAACTCTAGTCATTTCCTTCGTGAACTATCCTGTATCGACAATACAAATGATCTTTTCATGTGCAGCTTTGATGTTGAATCGTTGTACACAAATGTGCCTTTGGAGGAATCTATCAATATTTTACTGGATAAGATTTTTTTAAACACTAGCCATTTTATGAATTATGACAGACAGCAATTCAAGCGTTTTTTGGAAATCTCTTTCAAAGATTCTTATTTTGAGTTCAATAAGGTAATATATCAACAACTAGATGGACTAGCCATGGGCTCTAACCTGTCTCCTGTCATTGCTCATATGTTTTTGGCCAATTTAGAATTTTTTATTATTTTTAATTCATGCTCGACTGAATATCAACCTGTTTTCTATAGACGGTACTTGGATGATACCTTTCTATCATTCAGGTCCCGGGTTCAAGCAAATAAATTTGTTGAGTATGTTAATGCTGTTCACCCCAACATTAAATTCACAATGGAATGTGAACAGAATGGTGAAATACCTTTTTTGGATGTCCTGGTAAGGAAGTCTGATCCCAAGTTCATTTCTTCAGTTTATAGAAAGCCCACATTTACCGGTCTTTGTACAAATTATTTCAGCTGTATCTACAAAGGTTATATCAAATCGTGTCAGAAAACGTTATTGCATAAGGCCTATTGCGTCTCGAGCACGTACCAAATATTACACAATGAATTGGAATATTTGCAAAAAATGTTCGCACGTAATAATTATCCAAAATTTCTTGTTAATCAAATAGTCAGAAAATTCCTCGATAATAAATTTTCCCCCCCTCCTGTAACCCTGACCGTACCGAAACAGAAAATATTTATTGGCCTTCCATTCCTATAGGTTACCTGAACACTGAATTTCAAAGAGAGTTTCTAGTCCTCGTGCGAACCTTCTTTGCGGCGGTTGAAGTTCATGTGTATTATAAGAATCCTTTTAAGATATTGTTTTTTTTAGCAGGAAAGAACAACAGGATGAGTGCCTGGAAAGTTGCTGTGTATATGTGTATGTTTGTGATTGCTGCCAGCAATCGCACGTTGGAAGCACTACCCTCCAACTATTTTTCCGTCACAGCCAACATTCAGGATTTTCTCATATTACTGGCCACCCATTTGCTTGTCCCTCTCAGTTCGCCATTAGAAACTCTTGCAATAGTTCCAATCACCCTTTGAAAATGTCAAATTTTTCTATCCTATGCAAAGCCTTTAATGAACAAGACCTCCGTGTTCTAGTTTCTCTTTACACATTCACAAATAAACCTTCACCAAAAAACGATTTCAGCGCGACAAAATTATTTGTGGTCCCTAATTCCTAACTTGCGGTATGCTTAGTGTGTGCGTGTGTGTATGTATGCATGTGTGTGTATATATATATGTGTAGGTCTATGAGTGTGTTGTGTATGTATGTGTACGCCTGTGTGTACTGTGTATTTTACCTATACGCTTATGTGTGGTACTTTAATCGTTAGATAAGGATTTACTTTTAAATTGTTTTTTGCTTTTTTTTTCGCTCGTCATTTCTATTCAGGCTTTATTCGTCTTATTCATGACTGGTAATTACTTTTTATTTCTTCCAGCACTGATGATGCAATGTTTTTTATTCCGAAACGTTTGCTATAATAAATGTTCTCTATAACTTTGGTTATTCTATTTATTCTGAGTATTAGATTTACTAGGGAAGACGAAGACAACGATAGATTACCGTTTCTTGATGCTTGTGTATAGAAAGTTGGTAATGCTTTTCAATGCTCTGTTTTCCAAAAGAAAACTTTTTCTGGGTTCGGGACTAGCTTTTTTAGCTTTTGTTCATACAATTTCAAGGTTTGCGGCATTCATACTCTCGTCCATAGAGCGTTTAATGTGTGTTCTAACTTTCAATACGTACACAAAGAGTTCGATTTTTTGCAACGATATTTTGCCAAAAACGGATTTCCTTCTTCTGCTGTTGACAGGCATATTAATAAATTTTTGTCAAAAATTTATTATAACTCTCAATCTGTTCAATATAGCGCTCAACAAGCTTTCTGTGTAAAGTTGCCGTATTTTGGAAATCAGTCATTTAAACTAAGCGAGGATGTTAAATCCCTTATTAACAAATTTCTCCCGCAGCTTAAAATTCAAATGATTCTAGTGAATAATTTTATAATTGGTTCTCTATTCCGTTTCAAAGACAAACTGCCACCCTCACAGTGCTCGTCTCTAGTGTACCAATACAGTTGTTCACGTTGTGAATCGAGGTACGTTGGTTCTACCTGCCTTACCCTGATGACTAGAGTTTCCGAGAACGCTGGACGAAGTTGCAGTGGTCTTCCTCTTGGGTCCCCCCCACTGTCCTCTGTTAGATCTCATGCAGAGGAGTGCAATGTTCCGGTCTCCCTAAAAGATTTTAAAATCTTGGTTGGTAGCTCTTACAGAACAGATCTGCGCAGTCTTGAATCTTTGCATATTTACCAAATGAAACTAATTCTGAATAACACCCAAAAAGCTTTCCCGCTTCATGTTGCCAACACATAGTTCAGTTACTCAGTTTTTTCTTAACCTTTAAATTTTTTTGCCCTTGTCTGTGTTTTTTCAAAGTCTAAAATTTTACAAATACTTCATTAGTGAATTAATTCTTCCTCTTTAGGTTTCGTTTTACTGAGATTTTTGCTGAAAATGGACAGTTAGTCCGAAATGTTCAGTTATATTTGATAATTTGTAATAAAAAAAAACTTTTCGTGAAGCGAGTTCCGCCTTGCTTTTTATTTCAAGCTTAGAAGCATCAATGCTGGGGTTATTTTAGATTAAAATTTATTTCTATAATGATTGAATGAACTGGATTTGTTGTAAAAAAAATCGTTTCAAATCTAAGAGCAATCGTTTTCATAGACGTATTCGAAAGATTCACTTGGAAATATCTCAAGAGATATTTATGGCGTATAACTTGCTTATGATAATTTGAAACTGTTCATGCTATCGTAAACTTACGAAGTTTCAAAGCTTGCTCTTCAATGACAGCAAGGTATCGCTTTTCTTTACTGTAGGAGCGTATTACCAGTGTTTAGATACTAAGGGTTTTTGAAAATGTTAAATTGAAAAACACGCATGATTGTGCGAAGTAATTCATTTTTTCGTGTTTAATTTTTCAGTTCAATACATGGTTGGCTGCAATATAAATTGCTGCTTCGAGAACATCCTGCAACGATCATCAAAAATGAAATCTTTCGATGAAATTTTTCCAAAATGGCGTAGAAAAGTATTCTATAAAGTATTTAATATTATAAGCTCTTTCACGTTCCGAGGAAAAATATTGCGAGGAAGAAATCTTCCGCGTTAAGACTTTACAAGCCCCAACTTACTCCGCTTCTTAGGAGCTCTCCTGAAGTCCGGCCATACTCTCAAAGCTACCATTTTTTTCGATTTTTTGCGCTCTCGATTGGCTTGTTTTAGTCTGGAGAGGGAAGTGTTTACATCTATCTCCGCACAGCATCGAGAATAATAGCAGATAAATTTCTTGCTCAGCTGAGGGACTCATCCAAAACAACTAGCTTTTTACCTTTCAAGTATTGAGAGCAATGAAGTGTTTTTGCACGATTATGCAACGCCCTCTTGCTCCACATGTATACCCTCAAAGCTGCATCAAAACTCTTATTACTTTCATGACTTTTTTTGCTGATATCCTATTGCTGTGGAAAGCTTTCGTTGCATAAAATATTTCTGTGCGCCACATCAAGATTTTATTTATATTTCCACGGAGCACAAGCGCTCTTCAGCGGCCTCATCAAACGCCTTAATGGTTAACAAGCGTTGAAGCCTCTTGAAAATACGCGCTCATTTTGAAAAAGATGTCCAGAACTTTTCGTCGCCCTCATTACATCCATTGGGGGAGGGAAGCGTGCATAATTTATGCGGGCGATCTCGTATGCGTCCTACGCTGTAAATCTGGCGGTGCGGGAATTGTGAGCAGCTCGCTCATCACGAGTCTGCCCTTACTTCAAATGGCACCTAATTAAATGCTTCTAAATGACGTTTTGATGATCGAGTGTGAGTGAGTTTCGAAACAAACGTTGTTCTGTTGTTTTCTCATTTAGGTAGGAATGCTGGGCACTTCTGCATGTATTTAGCTCCCAGAACGATGTGGCCAACATGTGAAGATGAACTTCAGCTAAATTAAAAACTATGCATGTGTTTACACCCTTGTCTGAGGCGAGAGGTCCAGATCATACAGTAAATTACTGATTTCGCAGTCCAGGCTGTGGGACAATTTTACAGTTTTCATCTGTTCTTCTCTTTTATTCTCGCTCGTGATGGTATTTTGGGAGCTAAGTTGGTCTGTGCTTTCCCTTTAAGGGAATGGAGTACCGTTTTGAAGTAATTTGACCGTTAGGCTTAGAGATTAGGAGACATGGGAAAATTTATGATGATCCATTGCACTAACAATGCCAAACTTTAACTACTATAATTCTTTAACTGTAATTTGAAATCACTCCCCCAACTTCCCACTCTTAATTCGAGGGACGTATTTTACATTCCATTTTTGCCTAATTCAACTGAGGATTTCTCTTTTCCTTCCCTTCATTTGCGATAAGTCAAAATTAAAACGTCGCTCGTGAAATATTATTAGAGAACGTTTTTTCTCGGAAACAAAAATAGTTCCTCGCTTAGCTAACTTCTTTAGATTACACAAAATTTTCAATTGAAAATGAACAAGCAAATTTGCATGAGCAAGAAATTCCCACGTTAGAGTAATTTTAAATGCATTCCAGGGGGCTTCATTCCTAGACGTCGTTTCTCAACCGTATCAATTAAGGCTTCTGTTGCGAATGAGTTGATATTCAGCTTGTGTCTAACTATTCTTAAAAGTAACTCTCTGTGCATCGAATTCTTTCAGCTATCCTTCACATCTAATTATTCTTACATATAGGTTTGTATTTAGTATCGTGTATTTGTTCCAATGCTTCTGGAATGACCTCTACGTTCGATTGTTCTTAAATTTCGTTGTCTATCGATGCAGATTCTAATTGTGTCTCAGGCCTAATTCAACCGTGTAACACAACAGACAGCGAAATACGAGTATGCCTGTTGCAACGGGTCATAGTTTCTAACAAAATTTTTCTCCATTTTTGTATGTACTTTATTCAACACACATGCAAGTAGCGTCTCTTTAGGGAACGATACATGTTTTGTAGCGCCGGTGTGGATTGGTTCGACTGAGGGAAATGCGAGTATACGCTCCGTAATCTTATACGGGGGTAAATCTGGGCAAGCCTAAATGTCGTGAAATATTTCCCGTGAAAAGTGTAATCTATTTTATAATCTTGTGATTTTTCTAAAACAAACTACGCCACCCCTGCTCAAAATTTCTTCAAGCCTCTTTTCAGCTGCCCAAAAAAACACCCAAAGGAAAATTTTCCAGGGAAAATTTGGTACGATTTTTCTAACATGACAGAGCTCTGGCCGGATGTCAGCGCAAAGCAGTACAGAAATAAGTAACATTTGATTGCTGGGTTTCAAATGAATACATCTCCTCAAAAAGACTTCTTTTACAACCATAGTGCTTAGCTCAGTCGAGGTGCAAAACTAGTGTACGGCATTATCAGACTAACAATTGAAAAACACCTTTGAATAGGATTGATCCCAATAATTGTCACAAGTTCAATTTTATATAAATAAAGTAAAGTAGAGTCATTGTCAATTCTGCATATTAATTATCTGTCATGCGTGGGGAATATGTCTATTTCATTATGGTTATGCACTAAGTAATAAGTTATAGCAGTTGGAGTATGCCGTCTTGTGAAGCGAAAGCCGTTTGGCACATGACGCAGAGCTTATCGAAACGCACATCGTTTGGTGCAAAAATAGATTACCATAACTTCAACAGCTTTCTCCAACCTACATAAGTCCACCTCTACGCACGCCCACTATTTGCGTCTCTTTGTTGCCTAAATAGAGTGGGCATACTCGTCCAGAGGCAGAATCTTGTCTAAATACAGAAGAGTAGCAAGAGCTGCATTTCATCACGGTGAATTCAAGTGTCTCTTCACAGATCAGCTCAGGTTCATAGTACAATTCAACAGTGAATGGTGAGAGTAATTAAGGTGAGGTTGTTCGGGAAGTGCTGATCACATTTTACGAGCTTCGATGGAGATCGCTAGACAAGAAACTTTATAGTTTTTCATCTTGTGCAGATGAAGTTTTTTAGAATTTTGTTATTTTAAAAACTTTGTCATTTGTTATTTTTCGTTGTGCAGTTAACGAAAATACTAATTTTAAAGTATAACATGACTTTCATCAGGAAAACCTCGCTACACTGGCAGCTGTATTTGTCTAGCGATGTAAAGGCTTGTGCAAAATGAATAAGCATTGCCCTTATTCCTCGTCAGCCTTGTATAATCGTGTTACTCAAGCTGTCGCATGAGCTTGATGATCGGTGATTACCATACTTTAAGCCACGGGGCGCGTACGAGCACAATTGGGAATCATTGAAGCAATTGACTTATCCTCGGTCCCCCAAGCCTGCATGCGTAAGTCACACAAAGACACGCCTCAGTGAGAAGAATAGATTGTCAGTGCTAGAGGCGGTCGAAGTGACCGAGTATATAGAGTTGAGCCACTGTGTGCCAGAGACTTAGGTTTATGCTCCGACAATGACGGCGGGCTCTAATGGATCCGTAGTTCATGAATCTTGTATTTAAACCAACAAATCGAAAGTGCTGAATCACTCAATGATACTATATTGAATTTGCACAATATTTTTTCTTTACTAGGAAAATTGTGAACTGTTTTATTAGGTGAAAGTTCGCGTCAAGGCCACATACTTAATTTTAAGGATTTTATATGTTACAGACTTGGATCTTCTTAAAAAAATGTTCTCAAAGTCCAAAACTATGGGGCACGTGGCTAAGTTATCGTTGTACTGCATGTCTATGGTATGAACTTATTTTTGGTCTTTAAATGAAAACAATCATAAATGCTTATTTCAGAACATTTTTTCAAAATCAAATGGGTTAGTGTGTGCATATGGTTACCATGTATAAAAAGGCCAAGGTTTCTGATAACACAGGAATCTTCGTAACTCTCACTCAAATTTTCGAACACTCACTCCACACTATAGGGTGAGGAAAGAGATAGGAATCTAGCTCCTATTGAGCCGTAAAGGGAAAAATTGAGCATTTCATTTGGATCATGTTGCTGCAGTCAGTTTCCAGAATGCGAGTCTCCGCCGAGCTTCTGGGAACCAGCGTCTGCTAGCGCAATGAAGGGAACAAGAAGTGTGTAGGCCAAACGCCTTTCCCTTGGCACCTCCGCTACTGGGGTTTTTGATGGAATTCTAACTTTCCTTTGGCACTTCTGCTACTGGGGTCTTGGATGTTATTCTCTCTTTCCTTTAGCACCTCTGCTACTGGGGTGTCGGATACAACAAAAATTCAACTGCCATGAACACTGCAAGCAGCTGTAGTTAAAATGGAGCAGTCGCTCAAAAAATCCTGCGTGAAAACTTATTCAACTGCATTTCTCCCAGAATCGTTCAATATTTCCGTCAGTTAAAGGGCAAATTTATCGTTCAGAAAAATGTATGAGTTACTCTGAAAAAAGTTTTTCTTATGAAGTTTTATAGCGAAACCTAAATGATTACCTCAAAATTTTGTTCAACTTTTCAAACATCTTCGCCAGGGTCTGTCTCAAGTCCATCAAACATTCCATTATTCTCATAAGAGCAGCGTAAAGAGTCCATAAAATATTGCACATGGTCACTCAGTAAGGTTTCCCTGCTGAGTTGGTCTCTTGGAAATGGAACCGTCACCAAGTTATTTACGAGTGTCTAGCAACTCACGTTTGTACTCACCCTGCTCAAAGTGATCAACTCTCCTTCGAAGAAGAATGCATTACAATCATCTCAAAAGTTATCACTGTCATCGCTCAGAGTGACGTATAAAAACTGGGCAAAGCAGTGGAGTTATGTAAAAAATTTAATTGACACTAAAATATGAAACAAAGATCTAAATTAAGGATTTGTTGCTAATTGTGATTTCATAACATGAATACCTGTGTTTTCGTAGAATAGGAACATGATTTGAAATACATTTTGATATGGAGTCAGGCAGCACATGGTGTAGGTAGAACATCGCCACTGTTTCTTGGTTGTAATTTTCCCTTGTTCTTGAAACTTCTACTTCGTGGGTCATTTAATTAAAAGAATCTGTTTTTATTTCAAAAAATTGTTTAAATTGCTTAACATGAATTTTTTTTTCGGGAAAAGAAACATGATCCGAAATACATTTTTTACGAAATCAACGAGCACATGGTGTAGATAGAATTGACCCGTCAATAGAGTCTGTAATTTTTCTTGATCCGAAATAGATTTTGACATGGGTCAGCGAGTTGATGGTGTAGGTAGCACTGACCCGTCAATGAGCGGAGTGTGGAAGAGGACCCTGTCGAGCGCCCGCGCTGCCGGCTGGGGGTGTGAGGAAAGCGGCAGGGCGATGGCCAGCACCACAGCACCCGACACCAGCAGCAGGCACGCCACCGCGCACCACTGCCGCCACCACGCTCCTGCCACACGCGTCAGGACGGCTTATTACAGCACACGCCTTATACGCTCCTCCTTTACACTACTCAAAATTGCCGCTAGAAATGTACTGAAAATTGAAATAAGTTGTTACATCGCGCACCACAGCCACCACCACGCTCCTGCCACACGCGTCAGGAAGGCGCGTTACAGCACACGCCTTGTACGCTCCTCCTAACGACACTGAAACCATTCAAAATTTTCGCCAGCGTAGCAATGCAAGAAAATTGAAATGAATTGCTACCCGCCTTACGATCCTCCTTTTCAACACTCAAACCACTGAATATTATCGCTAGGAATGCAATAAAATTTAAAATAACTTGTTCCAACGATGAAGTGAAGTCTTAGAGAAACATGGCGAACTTTGTTCATGGCTAGACAAGTTTCTACTGCTTGTAATTTGCTGCTGGTTTTACTTATTTTCGTATTTACCGTGCCTATTATACTTTTTATTTCAACGTTTCTAGCATGCAGTTGCTTGATAATGCTTTACAAATAATTTGAAACTTAGTCGGTATTGAGAAATAAATTTAGCTCTCTAACTCATGCTACCTATATATTTTTGGCGGCATTTACAAATGCGTCCTTCTTGTGACTTCTCGCTAAGTGGGTTACCATTCTTACACTGCAGACTGCTTTCTATGTAACAATTTTTAAGTATACGCACAACATTTGATGCAGATACTGAACACAACTTTGAAAAACTGTAATTACAACTAATTCATTCATCATCATAAAGGTGTCGTAAATTATAAGTTATTATTTAAGTGTTAAACTACAATCTAAGTTCAAAGTTAAGGCTGTAATTTTATTCGAGCCCTATAAGTCACGGCTGAGGTCTATGTCCGTGTTTTCCGCCGTTCTGCGCCTGCCCAAACCATCATAAGCAGCTAACCTCTGTGCCAAGTCTTTCTTTAGCGTCCGCTTGGTTAGCTGGAGAAACCCCTGTGTGTTTCTCGAGGAGCCCTACGTGGCTACCGGAGTCTCCGTTGTGGACGTCCTTTGGTGTGGTGGACGGCCGTGGTTTTACCCCGAAGATATGGCGTCTCTGGATGCTCCACTTTGAGAGCCGGAACCTCTGGGTCCCGTTTTACTCTGCCTTGGCTCTGGATATCCCGCAATGATGGGGTAGGCTTCTCCTCCGTCTGGTCGCCATTACCTACGCTGCGCGCCGCTCCTCTTCAGACCTCTGAACTGCTAAGCGCTGTGAGGACGTGAGTCACGGTTGTAGCTCTGCGTCTTTGCCCAGTGACTTTCTCTAGCGCGTTATATGAGCCTGTCTCGTAATCTGTAATAAATAGAAGTTTCGCCCTATCTATATTCCAGTTATAGCTAATTGCTAACTGCTAATTGATGCTAATTGCTAACTGATGCTAATTACTAATTGATGTTAATTGCTAATTGATGTTAATTGCTAATTGATGCTAATTGCTAATTGATGCTAATTGTTAATTGATAATAATGGCCAATTGATGCTCATTGCTGATTGATAAGTGGCATTTGATGCTAATTGATGCTTGATGCTGATTGATGCTTGATGCTAATTGATGCTTTATGCTATTTGATGCTTGATGCTAATTGATGCTTTATGCTATTTGATGCTTGATGCTAATTGATGCTTGATACTAATTGATGATTGATGCTAATTGATGTCTGATGCAAATTGATGCTTGATGCATATTGATGATTGATGCTTGATGCCAATTGATGATTGATGCTTGATGCCAATTGACGCTTTATGCTTGATGCTAATTTATGCTTGATGCTAATTGATGCTTGATGCCAATTGATGCTAATTGATAATTGATAATTGATTCTTAACGATGCTAATTGATAATTGATGCTAATTGATAATGGGTGCTAATTGATAATTGATAATTGATGCTAATTGATATTTGATACTAATTGATAATTGATGCTAATATATGCTTGATGCTAATTGATGCCTGATGCTAATTGATGCTTGATGCTAATTGATGCTAATTGTTAATTGACGCTAATCGATGCGTATTATTGATTGTTGCTAATCGATGGGTATTGTCAATTGATGCTAATCGATGCTAATTGCTTAGTGGTGCTTGATGCCTGATGCTAAGTGATGCCTGATGCTTGGTGCTAATTGATGCTTGGTGCTAATTGATGCTTGATGCTAAGTGATGCTTGATGCTACATGGTAATTGATGCTTGATGCTAATTGATGCTTGATGCTAATTGAAGCTTGATGCTAATTGATGCTTAATGCTTGATGCCAATTGATGCTTGATGCTCATTGATGCTTTATGTTCTATGCTAATTGATGCTTGACGCTTATTGATGCTTGATGCTAATTGATGCTTGATGCTAATTGATCACTGATGCTTGATGCTAATTGATAACTGATGCTTGATGCTAATTGATAACTGATGCTTGATGCTAATTGATAACTGTTGCTTGACGCTAATTGATCATTGATGCTTGACGCTAATGGATAATTGATGCTTGATGCTAATTGATAACTGATGCTTGATGCTAATTGATAACTGATGCTTGATGCTAATTGATAACTGATGCTTGATGCTAATTGATAACTGATGCTTGATGCTAATTGATAACTGATGCTTGATGCTAATTGATGCTAATTGATAACTGATGCTAATTGATGATGATTGATAATTGATGCTAATTGATAATTGGTGCTGATTGATAACTGATTATTGATGCTGATTGATAACTGATTATTGATGCTGATTGATAACTGATAATTGATGCTGATTGATAACTGATAATTGATGCTAATTGCTAATTGATAATTGATGCTAATTGATAATTGATGCTAATTGATAATTAAAGCTAATTGATAATAGTGTAACAACGTTACGTAACTTTAATTGCTTCTTAGTTAAAGCTTATTGGCTTTTTACATCTGGACACCAAGTGTAGTTAACATTCTAAGCTTTCCCAGTGTTTAAGTTAACCTAATCTAGCTTTCGCATCTTTCATTCGACAGGCGAGCTTCTCAACGAAGACCAAGCAGGGCTTGTTGGCATAAGTGACGCAGCGCTAACTTGACGATTTATACCATTCAGAACTCTTCTTCATATTAACCGTTCTAATGTTACAAATTACCTTGCTAAAAGCTTACCCTTGTGTGACTAAGGTTTTTTTACGAATATAATATCGTAATTTTTCGAGTTTAAATTTCGCCCTGCTACAGTGTTTTTGTTATGGCGCTGTAGACAGGATTGCGAGACGCAGAGGTTGCATTTGGGGAGGAGTTTAATTGACGAGCGCGTTGGCGGGCTGATCAGGGGAGTATTCTGCTCGTGCTAGTTTGCCCGATTTGTACCTGAGATTATTTAAAATGGCAACTGATCTGAAATTTTTGGTTAGGTCTCGAAGCTATCTGCGGACGCAATTGACTATAATTCAAAATGTTTTAACTGTGTCTCTTGATTCTTTAAATGAAACTGACAAACCAACATATTTGTTAAAACTTGAAAAATTGGAACCTGTTTTTAAACTGCTCAATAACGAAATATTTTCTTTGATGTGGGGCGATAAAGGTGAGGTGGATAACCTGGAAAGGGAGTTTGCAGACTGTGAATCCTATTCTGATAAGTTGATCGAATGCTTGTCTCTTTTGCAGCAGCGTGCCACTGTTAGGGACACTGCTTTCCCCGTACGGGATAGCTCAGCAGCTGCCGGGCAAACTAACAAACTTAAATTGCCGCAAATTCCTCTCCCCGAGTATTCTCACGCAAAGGGAGAAAGTCTACAGGACTTTCTTTCCGGATTTGAAAGCGCTATTAATAAATATAATTTGTCATCTTGCAAAAAATATGTATTTTTAAAGCGTTAGCTAAAGGCTGAACCTCTGTAATCAGTTCGTTGGCTGCGGCAGATCAGTCTTACAGTGCATCTAAGGATCTTTTAGTTAAAGCATTTGCTGACGAGACCGTTGTCAAGTTTGACGCAATTCGCCGGCTTACCCTATTGAAGCTCTTGGGCTCTGGTGACCCGTACGTGTTCGTAAGTGACATGCGAATGATTTGCGATACTTTCAAATCTTTTAAAATTGATATTGAAACAGTTCTTCAACATTTTGTGTGTGAGGCTATGTCCACAAATTTGCAGGCTCATTTCATTGCAATCTGCAATACTAACAAACCGTCCCTTACCGAAATTAGGGAGAATATATTTAAAGCCTTGAATCGGTATACAGAAGCTTCTGAAAAGAGGGTTAAGAAAGACCCTGAGACAGTTTCTGATTTTGAAACTGCGAAGTTGCACAGTTTGGCAGCTGACGTAAAGTATTCAAACTCTAAAATTAAGAGTTCAAAATTTTGCTCTCTCTGTAGTGAAAGGAGTGGCCTTAGGGAGACTGTACACTCCACGCGTGATTGTCCTAGGTATTCAACGACTGAACACAAAGTTCAACTGCTATCTTTATTGGGCGCTTGCGTTCTTTGCGGCTACGCCAATCACAATGCTGAAAATTGTAAATTTGAATTTACCAAATCTTGTTTTCACTGTGGCAAGTGACATTTGAGCTTTCTCTGTTCTGGTAGGTCACGATTTAGTACAGCAGGAGCAGAGAGGGGCAAAAAAGTTGAAGCCTCTAAAGGTAAAGTTAACTCAGGAGCTGTGTGGATAGGAGAGGCTTTACAGGTGCAGATCGGCAGTCAAGCCCTTCTTCCCACGTTCACCTGCTACATTAATGGAGTAAGAGTTCGAGCGCTGAAAGAATTCGGGCTGTCAACCCAATTTTATTAACACTGATATTGCTCGGAAGGCTAATTTAAAAATTCTTCAGTCTAATTTTCCCTTAACTATAAATGGCTTCGATGAAGCACAAAAATATTTTTTAGATATTGCAGAAATTGTGCTAAATATTGGGGGAACCGAGCGATCTCTGCAAGCAATTTGTGTACTTGAAATTAGGACTACACTCAAAATAAATAAATTTCCTGAAATAGTTAGGAAACTTCTATCTAAAGGGTATGAGTTAGCTGACGAAGATTTGCTGTCCCATTCTAAGGCCGCCGTCACACGGAGACCAAATGGTAACGTTTCGTCATAATCATTTACAGTCAGCGGCACTACCCAATCAGAAATGTCTTCACCGTTCAGTGAAGATTATTGCAGTTTATTGCAGAAATTCTTTGCAGATCATGGAAGATCTTCGCAGGAGTCTGTATTCAGTGCGGATTTAGTGCAGAATTAGTGCAGTCTATGTCCGCTTTTGAAGTGCAGATCGGCATCGAATTTCTGCAAAGATCTTCACTGACCAAGAGCGAAAAATTTCATTAATCTGCAATAAACTGCACTAATCTTCACCCTACAAAAACATTGGCTTCGTTCCCTACAATAACATTGGCTTAGTACTCAATTCCTGTCATAAGGTTAATTTTAGTAAAACAAAATTGTCCCGATAATGATATTTTCACTAACCCAACATCAGCTTGGCTAATTATTCAGTCACTATGGACTTGATATCGAAGTTATAAGATCAGGTGATGCTGCTTCAGCCATTAGGTTTCGTTTTGCGGCGGCCTTACTTATACTTCTCACCCCACTAAGTATTCGTGACACGCAGAGAGATAGATGGATATTATGCTTGATAACATTTACATTGGGATATATCATAATTACTGAACATAAATAGACTAAAATTGAGGTTTGAGGGGTAACTAAGGTATGTCACTACAAGGTGTTCCTTAGAAAAATACAAGGTGAACGGGCAACCTGTACATGCAATTTGATCCCGTCAAGTATGCGTAATTGTTCAATATATAGACATTTATTGCTGTAGTAACATATGACAAACGATTTTAGCATTTTTAGCAAACTATTTTAGCATTTTGGCATTTTAGCAAAGAAATGCAAAAAGGGAAATTTAAAAAATTAGACAAATTTAGGGCTAGAGATCCCCTTAATTAACTTGAAAGTTACAAGTTCGATTTGAAATCAAATATCAGTTTCATAATGAACACTTGTTTAAAAACAAATACCTAGCATTGGAATCATTGATGTGCAGTGCCGATTTTTCAATTAAGAACGCTGCAGATATTTCTCTCCAGAATTTTCTGCATTGATCTGCAGTGAGCGGTGAAGAAAAATTTCTTCCCGAACTGGGCCCCGCACTGATCCTAAATAAAATGCACTGTCCCCAGATAATCGATGCTGATCCGCACTAGCATTTCTGACTGGGTAGTCGGTCTGTCTCGGGCCACAAAACAATCAAATTTCAGCCTTAGTTTGACCAAACAGGTCCCAAACTAAGGCTGATATCTGACGGTTTCGTAGCGCTAGACAGACCGAGTAGTACCGCTGACTGTAGATGATATTGACGAAACGTTACCGTTTGGTCGCCGTGTGACGGCGGCCTAAGGAAATATCTAACCTAGGCTTTGTATTTGGCACAAGTGACTCTGATGTTTTATTGGAGAAACAAGTTTCTTTCGACGATCTAACTCCCTCAGTTTTCTCAGAGACGATTCCGGGATTGCAGACTGTGAGTAGAGCCTCTGCTGTAAGAGTGTAAGAGTACTAGAGTGTAAGAGTAGAGTCTCAGCAGTACGGAAATTCCGAGCTTCTGCTTTGCAACCTGCCGTTGTTGCGTGATGTGGGAGATGCTGGTCCAGCAGAGGCCCCTGTGCTTAACTGTCTGGAGAATGAGTCGTCGTCGCCGCCTCCGCCCGCTCTCGCTGCTACGGTGGTCGTACTTGACGAGAATGGTGAGGTAAATGATGAGCTGATGCGCGCAACGGACGAGTCGTTGAAGTCTCACTGCGCAGAATATTTTTACAAGTCTGACTCAGATATTAGTGAAAATCCGGAAATTGATGAAAAAATAACTAAATTTGTTCTCGATGCCGCCACTCGTAGCAGTGAGGGCAGGTTGGTGATGCCTTTAGCGTGGCGCGCTGAAGTGTCTCATTTGCTGGGAGACCATTTTGTTCTAGCAAAGAGAATTTTATTGAACAATTTTGAAAAGTTTAATAAAAGTCCCGAGAAATTAAAATTGATTGACAACGTATTCAAAGAGCAAGAAGCTGTAGGTGTCATTCGAAAAAATCAGCGACGTGAAAGACTATCTCGAAAATAATGCTAGCGTAAGTTTTCTAGCCCACATGCCAGTGGTTCGGTTGAACACGGAAAGCACAAAGTGCAGAGTAGTTTTTTGTCCAACTTGTGCGATCGATCTTTGGACGGCTCCGCATCTTTGAGCTTCAATTAAACTATGTACGCAGGTATCTCTCTTAATCAAAAAATTTCAAATGCTTTAATTAACCTTCGTTTCGGAGTAAAGCTGTTGTGCTATGATTTAGAGAAAGCTTTTCTTCAAATTGCTCTAACTTACTCAAACTCTGTGAAATTAAATTTTTAGTGGTTCAGAAATGTCGACGGCGGAGATTTCTTGCTAATTGCTTATGAAAGTTTACGCTTAGGATTTGGTCTGCGTTGTAGCCCTGCAATTCTAATGCTCGGCCTGTATAAGATCCTGTGCTTGGATGTAGAAAGGGATGATTCGAAGATGAAAAATTTTCAGAGATTATTTAATGCCCTAATGTACATGGACAATGGAGCATACACTGACAACGAGCAAGAAGTTACCTGGGCTTACGCGAATGTGTCTTCCGTGTTTGCTCCCTCTTGTTTTAAAAGTTCAACAAATTTACACAAATGTCGACCATATTCAGTCAGAGATAGATAAGGCGACTGGAACGCAAACGAAACGAGAAGTAAAGCTTCTTGGCATGCTTTGGGATAAAATTTCTGACACTATCTCAGTTAAGCCAATGAAATTAGATCTACTTGCAACTACGAGAAGGCTTGTATTGAAGACTGTTGCAAGTCAATATGATATTTTTAACATTCATGGACCTTGTTTGAGTAGGGCGAAATTATTTTTACATGCCCTGCAATGTGATATTAGTCTCCCATGAGATAATCGTCTGAACGACAAGCACCTTCGAGAGTGGAGCTTGATTTGTAAGCAATTCAATAGCAAGTTAGAGTTAAAGATTCGTAGTTTCGTAGGAGATCGTGCTGATCCCTATAGCCTTGTGGCTTTTAGCGATGCTAGCAAGGATATTTGTGCTGTGGTAATTCAAATAAGAAACGAACGTACTATAAAAGTATCGTTCATAGCTGCTAAAAATTGTCTGAACAGCTCTAAACTTACAGGGAAAATGATTCCGTCGTTGGAGTTGCATGCAGTGAATTCAGTGTTCAGTGTACTATTCAGTGCAGTGTACTATTCTAATTCGCTAATTTAGTATAAATTCAGTAGTTTCATTCTAAGAATGACGTTTGAGTTTACATTCTCAGACATTTATTTTAAAAAAATTACTGGAAAATTTCTCGAAAGCAGAAATTGAAATATCGCTTAGGCGACGTAATTTTCAAAGGGAAATTTTCTCAAAAACTTTGACTTTACATCTCGCAGTGGCGAAGAGCAGAAGCTGTGCACAGCAAGTTATCCGATTTACTTTGAATCGTAAACAAATCTATGCATACTATTCATTTCTTTCTAGCATGAAACCAGTGTAATGATGGAACCTATTCCACGAAGCAAACCGATCTACTGGTGTGGCCAATGATTTTGAGAAAAAACTTTTTCATTTCAGGGCTTTATTTCAGAATATATTTATGACTAATCATTAACAGTCCTCTGACGTAGCAAAATTACTTGGAAGCGAGATTAAAAAAAAAATTAGGTGGATTTCTTTACAATTGACCAACTTTGTTTTTCCTAAAATACGGAAGACCTATTTGTGCTGGTTTAAAAACTGATTTGAGCATTGGAACTGATGAAAAATCCGATTACCAGGTGAGTGGCATATTTATTTTCAAATGTTTTGTTTAATTATCTTTTTTTAGATTTTTAAAAAATGTATTCTTTACCATATTCTAAATCATGGTGATTTCAGAAGAAATTAGGAAAACCATCATTCTTCTCCATCAGAGTGGTCTGCCAGAGAAGAAAATCGTTGCCAAGCAACTTGCACCATCTTCAATTGTCCACAGATTGATAGAACAATTCAACAAGACAAAATCCATCGAAGCGAAGACAGCCCCTGGCAGGAACAGGTTGACGTTGGTTCGTCAAGATAGAGCTTTAGCGCGCTAATCGTTACGGGAAAGGACTGCCAGCAGTTCAGAGCTTGCGCTGGAATGAGAGAGGAATGACGTCCATGCCTCAGTGTGAACTGTTCGACGTCGACTCTTCGACAACGGACTTGCTTCAAGGAGAGCTGAGAAGCAACCTTTTTTCACAGCGTAGAACATCAAAGATCGGTTCAATTTTTGCAGGAAGTACCAGCATTGGACTGCTGAACAATGGGGCAAAGTCATTTTCTCCGATGAATATCCGTTCCCTCTTTTCGCCACCTTCGAGAAATGCCTCGTACGACGAAGAAAATACGAGAGATTTAACAAGGAGTGTGTCGTTCCTCTCTTCACGTCTGGGGTTGCTTTTCAGGTAAGGGAACTGGAGCACTGACGATTTCATCTAAAACACAGCAATAAATTCGGCTTTCTACCTGAAAGTTATAAAAGATCATCTCCTTCCAACAATAGCTGATCAGTTTCACTACAAAGAGGTGGTTTACCGAAATGATGGCGCTCTCTGTCATAATGCAAGATTGGTTAAAAAGTTCCTTGATGATAATGGAGTGGAGATTTTGCTTTTGGGTCCTTGGCCTGGAAATTAGGCTAATCTGAATCTGATCGAAAATTTATGGTCGATCATCAAAAGTCGAGTGAACAAGAAAAAGCCAACTAACTTAGCGCAACTTAGAGCCTTAATTGAAGAAGAGTGGAGGTCCTTTGATCATAATATCATTGAAAAATTAGCAAACATCTTGCCAAAGCGCATCAAAACAGTTTTGAAGAAGCGTGGCCAACATTGCAAATATTGTGAATAATTACTTTTTTGTTTTGTAGGTTACCAAAAATTGTTTGTGAACAATTTGTGATTTCATTTATCCTCTATAATGTTTTCCGGAATCAACCAATCAAAAACTACGCAAGATTATACCTTGGTTAAACGACAAAATAGAAAAACTCACTTTTCCAAAAATCGTTTGCCACAACTGTACTGTAGATGCATCCACAAAAAAATGAAACAACAGTATTTGAAGTCACTCATAAACTTTCTGTGCGACAGACAATTATGAATTTCAAACTACACTTCATAGCTGAGTGTTTACTGACGAATATTCCGTCTATTCACATGATGGCTTCTATTACACTTGAGCCACTGTTCATTAATGCTGTATTGAGATCACTCAATATGAGTAAATTATTAACGCACATTCTAAATAACTTAGAATAAGCAAAAATAACCAACTCAAATGACAAAAAAAATATTTAAATACGAGGAGGCTTCAAAAAATTCGTGGAAAAGGGGCATAACTGAAAATCACATGGAAAGAATATGTCATTGCACCAGAACGTTCCTGTACCAACGTGTTCTCACATGAACCCTTAAATGAATGTTACAACGCGATGCCGCCATTTGCAAGGCAGCAACCGTTCAAGCAACATGGCATCTACCAAAATCGAGGCCAGGACAAATATCAAATTCATCGTGAAGCTTGGGTGGAAGAACAGCCAAATCATTGACTCTCTGGAACAAGTTTATGGTGACAGTGCCCCGAAGAAATCAGCAACCTACAAATGGATTAGTCGTTTCAGAAGCGGAAGAAATGAAACTGAAGATGATCCCCGCAGCGGCAGACCATGCACATCAGTTTGTGTGGAAAACATTGATGCTGTTCGTGATCTCATTGAAAAGGATAGGCGAATAACCACAGAATCAGTAGCAGACACACTCAACATCTCCGTATGTTATGCACACACAATTCTGGTGGACAGTTTGGGACTGAGCAAGCTCTCCGCTCGATGGGTTCCTAGGCTGTTGCGCCCAGATCAGCAGGAATCAAGGGCAGAGCTTTCTATGGAAATTTTGAACAAGTGGGATGAGAACCCTGAACATTTTCTGCAGCGAATTGTGACCGGCGATGAAACATGGCTCACCCAGTACGATCCCGAGGACAAAACTCAATCGAAGCAGTGGCTGCCCAGGGGTGGGAGTGGGCCAGTCAAAGCAAAATCTGAGCGTTCAAGAGGAAAGGTTATGTCCACTGTCCTCTGGGATGCACAGGGGATCGGGTTAGTTGATTTCCTCGAGAACAAGAAAACTATTCCAGCTGTTTATTATGAAGAGATTTTGAGAAATTGTCAATAAAATCGCAGAAAAACGCCCTGGGAAGCTGCATCGGCGCGTCCTCTTCCACCACAACAATGCACCCGCTCATGGCGCTCGGCAAACAAGAGCTGTGCTACGCGAGTTTCGATGGTAAATCATTCGATATCCACCTTATAGCCCCGACTTAGCCCCATCCGACTTCTTTTTATTTCCAAACCTGAAGAAATCAATGAAAGGAACCCAGTTTCCATCAGTTGAAGCAGTAAAAAGAGCTTCCATGACATGGTTCAAATCGCATGACTCTCAGTTTTACACAGATGGACTTAAAGGCTGGTACCAGCGTTTGCAGAAATGTATTGACCTAGATGGAGCACATGTTGAGAAATAAACATTATGACTTTGACCGTTTTTCCAAACGGTCCTTTTTCCACGAACTTTTTGAAGCCCCCATGTACAACAATAAAGTTTTCTCCACAAAGTTGGCTTAATTCATCAGTGGACAAACGTTTTTCATCTTTTTTCTAAATGTGATCTAATTTGATGATTAGCTTTGTACTTTTACTGACGTCTAACGTGAGCCAATTCTTTATTTCCATTGCTAATGAATATATACAAATGGATAATAATTCCATTTACCTGCCTCCGAAAAAATTTGCCAATGTAGAAATATTAGAAACGTCAACAACGATAAAATAGTTCCTTCCGGAGGAATGATAACAACTGAAAATGCATCAGATGCGCTTGAGAGTATTATAAAGTAAGATATGCCTTTAGAATTTGCATTCCTTTGTATAAAATTTAATTCCTACGTTCATCCATCTGTCTCTAAGGGTTTTTCTCACAATCTGTTTTATTTCTAACGGTAAAACGAATGCTCTTACCGCGCCTGGTGAACATATTGAGTGAGCCTCGGACGTCCGCCTCGTAGAACACATTCACGACCGCCTGAGATTGCGCTCGAGTTTCATTCGAGGACATGAAGTGCTGCTATTGCAAGGTCTGCGAGTGCTGCTGCAACTTCAACTGCTTCTACATTGCATTATATTTTAAGACTGCTATTGCTGTTACATCGTACAAACTTTAAAACTACAATTACTTGACATCACACTAATTTTGGAAGATTACAACAACTGTTTCATAACACCAATGTTGAAGATTGCAATTGCTTCCACATCCCTCTGATTTTAAAGACTACACTTGCCCTGTATCGCACAAATTTGAGAAGACTACAATAACTGTTATATCACACTACTTTCGTACACTACAATCAACCTCGATGGCGATCAGTGGTAGAATAAAGAGCGAAGGTCATACCTTGGGAGACGATGAATTCACGGTGATTCAGTTCAAATTATTAAAACGTAATAGTTTTAGAACGAGAATAATTTCAATGAATTCTGCCTATTTAACAGGACCTCATAACCAACAGACGCAATATCGCCGTTGCCTCACACATACATACAGGCTCAACAGCAATAATAGGAAATTCCTCGACTAAGCCTAATATCTATTCAATGCCATGAGACGCAGGTAAAGCAGTAAAGCTCCAAATCAAGTGAATATAGATGGGCTGAAACAAGTATTATGTTATTGCCGTACGAGCAACATATCATCATCGTATTAATGGAGCTATGAACGGATGCCTTCCAGTGATGCAGCAACCAATTGTCCCTCGAAGAAAAACTGAGTGTTTTCGTCCCACGACTGCTCTAATTTTATTCGAGCCCTATAAGTTACTGGGTACACGGCTGAGGTCTATGTCCGTGTTTTCCGCCGTTCTGCGCCTGCCCAAACCATCATAAGCAGCTAACCTCTGTGCCAAGTCTTTCTTTAGCGTCCGCTTGGTTAGCTGGAGCAACCCCTGTTTGTTTCTCGAGGAGCCCTACGTGGCTACCGGAGTCTCCGTTGCGGACGTCCTTTGGTGTGGTGGACGGCCGTGGTTTTACTCCGAAGATTTGGCGTCTCTGGATGCTCCACTTTGAGAGCCGGAACCTCTGGGTCCCGTTTTACTCTGCCTTGGCTCTGGATATCCCGCAATGATGGGGTAGGCTTCTCCTCTGTCTGGTCGCCATTACCTACGCTGCGCGCCGCTCCTCTTCAGACCTCTGAACTGCTCAGCGCTGTGAGGACGTGAGTCACGGTTGTAGCTCTGCGTCTTTGCCCAGTGACTTTCTCTAGCGCGTTATATGAGCCTGTCTCGTAATCTGTAATAAATAGAAGTTTCGCCCTATCTATATTCTAGTTATAGCTAATTGCTAACTGCTAATTGATGCTAATTGCTAATTGATGCTAATTGCTTATTCATGCTAATTGCAAACTGATGCTAATTGCTAATTGATGTTAATTGCAAATTGATGATAATTGCTAAGTGCTAAGGGCTGGGTGCTAAGTGCTAAGTGCTGGGTGATAAGTGCTGAGTGCTATATGCTAAGTGCTAAGTGCTGGATGCTAAGTGCTGGGTGCCAAGTGCTGGGTGCCAAGTGCTGGGTGCCAAGTGCTGGGTGCCAAGTGCTG
>JACJUY010007141.1:6953-31499 GCA_014220935.1 Platorchestia sp. MABIK
GCAGTCATTACGAATTTCTCTGTCTAGAGTGAGAATAGCGCAGTCATTATGAATTTCTCTGTCTAGAGTAAGAATAGCGCAGTCATTACTAAGTTCTTTGTCCAGAGTGAGAATAGCACAGTCATTACGAAGTTCTTTGTCCAGAGTGAGAATAGCGCAGTCATTACGATGTTCTTTGTCCAGAGTGAGAATAGCGCAGTCATTACGAAGTTCTTTGTCCAGAGTGAGAATAGAGCAGTCATTACGATGCATTTTCAACCACACGGTTATTGGGTAAAAAGTATTTATTTCAACGATCCCAACTCAATGTTGAACTTTGCCAACAAGTGTCGCTCCCCCTGTACATCTTTTCTCCACTAAGGACAAGAATTAATTGAAAAATGGAAACAGAGAGTGAGATGATGCTCCGTTTTAAATGCTGCTGCATTCTGCCAACGAATATTTAGTATAAAACTTGGACTATCTCAAAAATACATTTCATGAAGTTGATCATACCTACGATACATCCTGTCCCAGCTCGCTTGTGCGACAACTGGTCAATTGTAAAACAGTTCCTTTTGAAGAATCGCTCTCAATTCTCTCACCCCAGTCTCTCCTCCTCGCCCTACGCTACACAAGGCGGTAGCATCTGATGCTCTTCTAAAATATTTAAAATGAAATATTCTCCTGTTTAACCTAGGCTATACATGCTAAATGACTTCGTGACGCGAACACACTTGCTCTCATTCACTTTTGTCAGAAAGAGGTTGTTGTTTCATGTTGTACAAATCTTAAAATCGTTCAATTTTCCCGTTGTGTTTCAAGTTCATGTAATATTTGAAAAGGCTCTTCTCGGTTGCAAGAAAAAAATTTAAATTCCATTTTTATTAACGAGTGAAGTCATTATTTATCACTCACTACTGTTACCTACTGTCACAGTATTCATGAGATTTCGTAAACTCGAAAATTTTATTTTGATTGCGGTAAATCTTTAGTTGTGCTTAAAACTTGGTGAGTTTCTATGTAAAATATAAAGTGTCAGTGACGGTGTTTTCTGTTGATTTTTTCCCATTTCTCTTGTGCTCATAATTGCATTCAATTTTGTCTCTGAGTAATTCATCACCGATATCTATCAAAATTTTTAGCAGCAGTGAACTTTCAAATTTAAATATGCAGCTTATAATAAACTTTGTAATAATGGTAATTTTTTGTTGGGTGTACAGACATTTTAAATAATCTTATCCAAAACATATCATGAAGCCTCTGCAAGAGCTTTCCATAACTATGACAGCGATTTTTATTGAGAGCTCACTGTCACGTTTCAGTGCTGCCAGCAGCTCAGGCATTGCTTATTCTTTATTGAAAACACTGATTTATTTTTCCGGGCTGCTCCAGCCATTACAACATGCATCACCGGCCATGCGAGCTCTTTTGACAAAGCAGTTTCCCATCCGGCCTTGAAAACAACCTCCTTCTCCCACAATAGTTCATGGCCCCGTTCGTTCTATGAGACTCGCTACAAAGGAAAACTGTCCTGTCTCGTCGATTGGTGTGCGCTGTAGGGAGAAAGACTCGAGTTCACGCTTCAGCAAGCTCGGTAAATTGAGTCGACTCTCCAGAAAGATGACGACTCCAAACACCCGTTCTTCTGTGTAAACAAACGAGAAAATCGCTTATAAATTTCTCTCGAAGTTCCCGGAATATTTGCATTTGGCGACAACAGCTGGTGCGCCGCACGATTCGCCGACTCGGTCGGTTTGGCTGAAGTTTTCTTTTCGTCTCTTTTGAAGAAACTTGTCCAGTTTTTGGTCAGATGCACTTGAAGCTCCTCGCTTTGTCAACTCCAAAGATTTGAGCGAGAGAAAAGAACAGGAATAGTACACGTAGCTTGGATTTGCCTATTGTTGAAATTAACTAGTGTAAAAAGTGACGTTTATTTGCTGTAATTGAAAGTTTAATTTTTTTACACACATGTAGTAATTTTCAAAGTTCCAATTGTGTAGAATACCTCATTTTTATTTGAGTTATGTAATTTGTAGATATTTAAAACTTTATTATATCTTCATGCGGACTATGTATTCTTTAATGAGAAAGTATTTAAGCACACCTCAATTCAGAAAATTACATTGCGGAGTTATGCTGCAAATTCATTGCTCTCAAACTGCTTCAAATCGTCCAATCGAGACAACCTTGTGTTACCTTGTTCATGAATCATAGAACGAACGTCAGCCACCGTCGATTTATTTCTTCTGTTGTCTTCACTTTAAAAAATAACCGATGCAAGAAAACATTTCTTGCCTCGTTCCATTCTACGAACTTTATGATCAAATCTAAACTTCCATTCAATTGGTCCTCTATTTCGCCTGAGAATATATGAATTCAGTTTCTAAATGTGTTCAACCATACAACTATACAATATCTCCGATTGAAGCCTCAAATTAGTTAACGATCTCTCTCCTGTAAACAAAATAGAATTTGTTATCTCAGAATGCCTCAAAGACCCTCTAGTTGGTTATATAGAATTGTTTGCACTTCTGTTGAAAGAAATGTTAATCCCATTTTCTCCTTTACCGAAGACGGCTGGACATCACGGGTTCAAAGAAGCTTATGTGGGGCTTAATTTATACGCTTGGATTTATATTACATTATTTTTACACGTTATGTGTTATAGACAGCAATCTGTTTATTGACTTTAGTTTTTATCACGTTAAATTTCTTGAATTGGAGCGATCTCTGAGGGAGTTTTAAGTACGCTTTAAGTTTTAAAGTTTAGTATTTTATGTTTAATTACATTTTACTTCGAGTACGTGACCCAAACTGTCTTACGCGCACAATTTATTTCGCCTCAACGTCATTAACTTTTTCTAAATTGTCCGACCTGGATGACTTGTCAAGATCTTTATGTTTAAACAGAAAAAAATACACAAGAGACTTACGTCACTGTAAGCTCACCTCTTTCCCTTATAGTGTGATTTATAAAATTTCCCTTTATTTATAAATTATTTAGCTAAATTTTATGACTCTTGGCAGACTTAGGTCAATTTAGCAAGCCTGGTCAAATCCACCCTCTGAAGAGATAAAAAGCTGCAGCGACCAAGCATAAAGATGGTCTTAAATACATATTTGAGACCGGAAGAAGTAGGGCCACTCTAGCAAATCTGCGAGTTTGTCCCTCGGGCGCCATTAACATTTAGAGCTGTCGAGACGTGGACTTTGTATCGATTTCTTGATTTTTGGGGGCTAACGTTGAAGGATTACGTAAGCATGTGGGATATCAGCTCTCGGTGTTTCTGTTGTGAGCTGGTTCCTTGCTTTGTCCCTTGTAAGCTGTTAGATTTATGACCACTGTGTTAAAAAAAATTCGAACTCTGTGAACGAAAGTTTTTTTCTAAGTTTTGCACTTTCAA
This sequence comes from Platorchestia sp. MABIK, assembly GCA_014220935.1. Classification (NCBI taxonomy): domain Eukaryota; kingdom Metazoa; phylum Arthropoda; class Malacostraca; order Amphipoda; family Talitridae; genus Platorchestia; species Platorchestia sp. MABIK. The sequence continues at coordinate 10,340 of JACJUY010007141.1, forward strand.
GCTATTCGGCCGTAAACTCTTATGCAGAAAAAGTAAGGTGAACCGTTTAAAGTGTCTGCATATTCAGTTCATGTTGATGTGAAGTTTACCAAACCCAGCTGATTTATAGAACATTCCAAGAAGCGAATGCCCGTCTCCAACTCGCTAACTTTACGAACACCTACCTTTTTCATCACTTCTTTTCAATCAGGTATTTATATAACTTTTTAAACTCCTTACAAGTTCATGTGTACCCGTATCTTACATACCACTCACTTCACAAATACCTACATATATCATCATTTTTTTCAACTAAGTATTTACGTAACTTTTTTAAGCACTTTACAGATTCACGCGCACCCGTATCTTACATGGTACTTACTTCACAAACACCTACAGTTTTCATCACTTCTTTTCAATTATATAAATTTTTAAGCACTTTTCAAGTACACGAGTACTCGTATCCCACATACTACCAAAACTTCACAAATATAAAAGCTTTTTAAAAATCCCGCAATTAGTTCTCCATTAATGGATGAGAGAGCAAGTCTAACGTGACCTCGCGCTTCCCCCACAGACGCCGAGAAGAACAAGGACGCCGCCCTGAAGGCTGCCGGAGCGCAGGTGCTGCGGGGACGCTTCCGCCACGAGCCCTACAGGCGCGTCATCAACGTACCTTCATAAACGTCATCACCTTCTCGCTTATCATCGTGTCACTCCTCGTCACCAACCTAGAAGCATCGCTGAACCCTTTCAGTGCAACTATCTCGTAGGGTTTCACCTCTTCTGACTTAAATCTTTCGTGAGCAGAAGATTAAAGTCGTCACCTCCTGTGCAGTATTGAATAATGTGTTCAGAACTGTTATGACTCACCACAGTTGTGAAACAGAAGTTTAACGAAGGTTATACGATTGCAGAAGCTGTGCACGAGTCCCTTTCATTTGGTCATGAGCTGCTAATACAACTGGTAAAAGAGGGACTGTCCAGAATGTCTTTGTGAGAGTCAAGCCAACACAACCATGAACTTCCTAGTATCATATCGTGGTGTAATTTTTTTGTAGTGTTATGGTCGATTCAAAGAGTATGTTCTAGTTTGAGTTTGGGGTTTGTATTCAAATTTCAATGCACTTAAAATCATAACGTGAGCTATTAAATGCTTTAAAAAGTGTGCAGTGACATTACACTTGGTTAGAGCGTCAGTTTCACCACATATGTATCGTAGAATAGTGCAGTGATTTCGCAAATCTTGGAACCTGATTATCTCTAGTTCAACGTTCATTGAAACGGTCAACGCAAATGCCACCAGATGTGCAAGACGCTGCAGACTGTGGTGGCAGCTGTGAAAGTACAGAAAGAACTTCTCGTTGTCGCTGATTTTCATATGAGACCTGTAATCGAAACTTTGAAAACGTTGGTGAAAGTTAGAAAAAAGCCACGGCAGCGCTGTATGACTCGTTTCTTCATGCTCTGCGTAAAGAAGCTAGGCTTAATTTGTCGCAGTCAACACAATGACGGCGAGGAGAGACCATGAACACTCGCCAGTCGGCGGTCGTACAATGGCTTGCTCGCTTTGTCTACCATGAAATACTCGTACACTCTGCGACAGAGCATCGGCTTGTGGAGTTAGGTCTATATCCCTCGTTTGAGCTATACTCGCGCTATGTAGGTCAGTTTTGTAGAACTTTCGTATATTGTAAGCATGAATGTAGGCGATTATTATATATTTTTGCTGATGATAAATGAAATTTTTTTCAGAATAGTTAATAAGCAAGATATTTTTTTTTGTCGAGGATATCTTCAATGTGAGAGCTGCAGAGGCGAAGCATAGTGGTGTCGATGAGCTTGAATCATTCTTGTCAGGCATATCGTGGATCTCCTTTCAATGGAAATGAGCTATTGCATCGCAAAGTTTCTATGGAAACAACCTGCACTCATTTCTGGTCGAATTTAATTTCTGTTTGGCTGTAAAGAACGTGTGTTGGTGAGGTTTTTGTTTGCTGTGGAGTTAGTTAGTTCACCAGATGCACGTTCTGTTTTGGGCTGTTTTCTGCTTTTCTAGGTGGTACTGTACATACAGTTCGGCTGTTATAAATGTTCATCGCACATGTTTTGCCACCCATCGATCACTCCCACACTTTGATGTTCAATTTCACTTGCACCAAAAATGCGTTGCTTTCCTTCTTCATCGCACTCGCGTCGCACAAAAGTGAGTTCGCCATCGTGTCTTCCTCTCGATGTCTCTTTTAACTCCAATGTGACGTTTTTCCAATCGTAATTCATTGAATAATCATGAAGAAACATTTCGAACAATTCACCGGAGGCTGTGTTTCTCAAAGTTTGCATGTGAAACATTTGAGGCCCTGCGAATTCTCAAATTTTCTCGGGTATAAAGCATCCCGAATTTGATTCATCAATCTTATTTGTGTCGGGGCTTGTTCTTACAACAGGCCTGCTGTAACTGTGGACAAATGCTCTCAAGATCAATATACAAGTCATGAATATAAGTATGAACAGCAACTCCTTTCATTTGAGATCAGGTTATGCATTTCTTTAAGCAGTGATAGTAGATGGTTTAATTTTGTACATTTACTCGGAAAATAATTTTGTAGCTTTGATTTAAATCTCTTATCTGATAGCTAGGTCAGAATACAGGAGGAAATGCTTCTTTGATTATAAAGCCTAATGTCTCTCGAACCCTCAACTTTTTTGCCCGTAATTCGAGTGAACTAAGTACGCAAAGTAGTTAATCTGGCACTGATGGATTACGTTTGAAAAAGTTCAACACTTCAATAATGAGAGTTGAGAGACAAGATAGTCACCGGCTAATAGCAATAAATCATCCTCATCTCCTGACATCGAGGTTTCAAGTGTTTTTTGTGCTCTAAAAATGAATAAAGGGAAGTAACCGACTACGGGTTAGTAGGAATAGTACTCAAGAGAGGGAATTTTCTTTAACAAAACTAACGAAAACAACCTTTTTGAGTTTTTGCTGGATTGTGATTGCTGTATCAATATATTTTTGTCAATTTTATATTCCTTCATTTTGAAAATATTGAAAAATATTGAAATGTCGATAACTCTTTTATAAACCACCTGATTAGTGCAAGGACAATGACCGTAGCCAAACCTTACGTGCGTATAAACATGAACATAGGATGAATATCGATGTCATGTGAGACTATTTTCATAAAAATCTCTAACCGCGCTCTGTGAGAACAACCCCATCCCATTCTTCGCATCTTGAATTTTGTGCTCGATAAATTCTTATGTTGCAGAGCGCGCTGAAATATGAAGCTGAAAGTGCGCTTGCTGATACTGTGAAATTTATTAGAATACGTCATGCTTGCGCAATGTGTTCATGCTGAAAATTATTCGAGTAATTTCATAAAGGCATAAAGGTTTCAAAGACGTTTTAGTTCAAAAAGTACCGTACGCGTTTAAGAAAATTCTTCTAAAACAATGCTAAAATAACTCATACAAAAGATGTACCTTTAAGAGCAATCATGCATTCACGTCTGTTCAACGAATAAGATATAGAGGCGGGTTGAAGTCATAAAGCATATCTTTGCATTGAGCTCGCCGTGGGATTAAAATAATAATAAACTCATTAGCAGCTCCCGCTCCTGTTCTTCGCATAGCCTCCCTTTCTATCTATATAGCACAGCTGGGGCCAGAGTTTTGAACATTTCATGTCGTCCTAGCGGTACAGCTGGTTGCGGGAGTTGCTCAACTCGATTTGGCTAATCTACGTGCTGCATCCAATGCGGGTATTTCAAATGATATTTAAGACAATGGCTGCGGCTGTCCTGCGACTCAGCACCTGGCAACCGTGCAGGGTTGCCAGATGCTGAGTCCTGGGACATCTGCCGCTTTGCGCTGAAATTTCATTCCAAAAAATAAAAACTCGGTGTAATGCGTAAATTAGCCAAGTCTAGTTGAAGAACTTTCGTCCCCAGCTGTGCCGCTACGACTGGGTAAAGTGTTCGAAAATCCGACTCCTGACCAATAGAGGACCGCCTTCTTTAGCTAACACTTTCGTCGCATATTATAGAAACTATTTTTTATAGAAGAGTATTTCTAGTACGGGAAAGAGTTTCTTCCGATCGGTAGTTAGGCCGCCCTTCAAAATGACGCTACATCTGGCGTTTGTTTGTACACAGACTCGTTGAAATTTGAGATGAAGGGTCGCACAAGTTATTCAGGTACTCCTATCGTGCAGCATCAGCTTCATTTTTGCAATAATTTTACTGGACACCAAGATAATGTTTCTTAAACTGTTCAGTCCGTGAGTTCTCTTTGCAAATTGTTCTATATTATTTAAATTAAATTTTCCTCCAAACCTGAGTTTCAGCAAGTGTTCAGCCATGAATAAAATATTTCAGGCGTGAGAAAAAGGCCACTTAATTGCTCCTGATTTTCTGTCCATAAAATAGTTCAATCAAATCAATCAAAATCAAACCATGGCGTGCAATCAAATTGTTCGCTGTACAATCAAAAACTCATTATGATGTTTTCGCCTCGGTAGAAAAGCGATTCCTCATTTGATGTTAATTTAACTTGCTTAAATACTCCCATCCTGGGTTTCTTCACTCCTCTTACATTGTTTTCTTGTCTTATTAGTCATCCCCTTCCTATGAAATTTGCAACTCGTAGAATAGGTAAAGACATTAATAATTTTTCATGATTCACCATATTCATTGAGTCATTGTATTTACCTTAAAGGGAGTCCGACAGAGAAATATATGACTATGAAACCTATCCTTACGTGATGTGTTTCTTGACATTATTAGATTACGTAGAATGTGTCTATTTGTAGATGGTCCTCTCACACTCGTACTTGTGTACTCTAGAAGTGCCTGCACTGAAATACTTCTATTTCTTTCTATGATGGTCGAGTGAAGTGAGCTCGAGGTTGATGTAAGTCAGGGGTGTCTATCAGTTATATTATGTGAGTAATGAAACAAAAAATAGCATTGACACTACAAGAGACCTGGAACCGGATTTTCAAACCATTTGCTCCGTTGTAGCGGCTCACCTGAAAACGAGAGTTCTATCACGTCGACTTGCCAATGTATGCTAGAAGACGCATTTTTTGGCTCTTCAAGTTTGATTTTTCTCATAGAAGCTACAAGAAGTTCACGAGAGAAGGCAGAAAGACAGGTCATTGTGTGACCAAGTTTTCTTAAAAGTTTTCCTATATTCATTGCCACGACGTCTCAAATACATTTTTGAATTTCAAGGCCTGGTTCCTCCATTAGGGATCTTGGATCCAATCGTAAACTAATCTAATCCTGCTATTAGTGTTTTTGAATTGCGTGAACCCAAAAATGAAACCTAACGTAACAGTAATAAGCGGCTCTTGCATCCTCCAGTGCTCGCTGTCCCAAAAACGAATCTAACTATGAACTCGGAGCCCTTGACTTACGTCGATCTTACACTGTCATCTTCCCCTCGAACCTTTAAGTGTCTTTGAAAAGAATACTTCCTAGTTGTAAATACCCTACGGGCACTTTGTGCCACTTTTACGAGCGATGTGTAGAGTGTAAGTTTGTGGCGAGAGTAGCATGAATGCACATATCTGGAACTGACTATCACTGATGACCTCAATCTTTGTACATGATGTCGTTAGAACCTTGCGCGTGAGTTGTTCGCTTCGCCGACATTTACATCTACACGCGTCGTAGGTTTTCCATCGATTTCGGGTTAGATATCAGCAAATGCACGCCTTGATGTGTAGTTTGAGGTTAGACGTGCGAAAACGTGCGTAGATCCGCTTGTCCCACGTATTAGAGAAGCCTACATCCGAGTACACATGCATGCCGCACGTGATTGCATCAAGAAGAGATGTGCGGTGAAAGATCTCTCCTTGGTACATATTTTCTGCCTTATCCTCAAACCTGAACTGACTGCTTTCAGTATAGCCTAAATAGACCAACATCAACGGTAAAAATCTAAATGTTATCTATCTTCGAATTGCGATTTTGTTGCTTATTTCGCGCTTAGAAAAAGAGGCTTTTAGGGCATGGGATGATTAGCACCGACGTGCAGATGCCATGTGCGTCTGTCTTTTTTAAGCTTAGGTAAATAAAGGTCATTTAGTAAAAATTATCGCGCAGATTGGTACCGACACATATTGACTAGTACTAGGCGGAACCTATTTGCGCTCTTGTTTCTAACTGTGAAACGGACTTCAACAACACACTGCATGAAAGAAAAAACCGTGCAAATTTAAAAGTAATTTTAAATCGGAAACCTTTTTACTTGAGAAGCCTAAACGTAAAGTAGTGGGGCACGCGGCGTGTTTAAATGCGAGCTGCTGTCTCCGCAAACTGGTTGTTCTCACTGACTATTGCTAGTTATTCTACGAACAATTGCAAGACTATTGAGTTCTTCCAAGAATAGGACTCCGTATACGTGTTAATGAGGTTACTGAGTTGATCATGCTAGTTTTTTTTTCTGGTTGCCTGGTCTTTCAATTATTTTATTTTTTGTCGAGTGAATTTTTTCCTTTATTTTTACTTGAGTTTCAACAGATTTTATTGCTTTGTTCATTATATCTTCCTCAACGTTGATACCTGCTAAAGTCTGGTAAGGTGAATACATGGATCGAATCTTTACTGAAATTAAATTAATAGCAGAATCTGCGGCTTGTTCCAGTTAAAGCAATTCATTTATAATATTTCCCTCAACCTCAATCTATTTGCAACCATTCTAAATTTCGTGGCTTAGCATTTGAAGGCGCATCTTTACATGATAAAGATATGTTGTTTTTGCGTGGGACTTACAAGGAACGTCGTTTTCTATGAAGTTTCCCGCATAGGAACGTCTAGGGGAGCACAGATAACTTTGCATTTAAAATTAATTGAGCTTCAGTGTTGGTGTATATTATTGCTAGACGCTATATTTTTTCTGTTCTATACGTGCACTGTTACATTTTAAATTTCCGCATACTTCATCATCTTCATCTGTGTGTGCTTTCCCATATCCAAGTTAATAATATTCGTCCTCGCTCAATGCGAGTGAAAGTTCATGAACAGATTCAGTTGTTGAACATATGTGATTTATATCATGTACTTGACGTTGAGAATTTGTTTTAGATTTAAATTACGTTTGGTTTGCATTGCATGCACTTTAGTTCGCGGCTTTGTTAATGCGCATTTTTGTTAATAGAACCAAGTTCATGTTTTGGACTTGATGCTCTCTTAGAGTGCTCCTCTGAGGGTCGTATGCTTGTTTCATCTACGAACTCCAAGAATTGCCCTCTTCAAAATCTTTCCATTGTATTCCTCGGAATACTTTAATTTGTTATCAATAACCTGGCATCAATGACAAGAACAGCTCTCTGCGCCCATCAGCCCATTCTTGGACTAGTTAGAATTTCTTACGCTGTGAACATGCGAATAAAAGATGAAATTTTGTGTGTTTCGTTGCGTGTACATAGAAATATGTTTTGTTGATTTTCTCATTGTTTCTGGACATGGGAAGACTAGATGATTTGATCCTTTAAGCTTGTTTTTGCGTGAATTGTTGTATTTGATGGTATATTTGAACTTAAGTCAAGTCCTAGAGTTTCTCAATTCTATCGACGTGTAAATACTTTTATCCAACTTGCGAAAATCTAATGAACTATCGAGCCTCATTGCAGACATTATTCAACGCTGTGATTTTTCCTAGGCGCCAAGCTGAGGCTCTGAAAAATATTGAATAGCATAAGTTTTTAATTAGGATTGTTGTTTAAGTTGTTGCGATGTGTGACCCACACGCCACATATATTCGTCATTGTCTGTACTCAATAGTATTTTCCCAAATTACTGACGCTTTTTTCAACTCTTGTTTTAAGTTCAAAATAAATTTCGTTTAATTTTCATGAAGTCTTTGCATAATTTCATGTTGGTAATTCGACATGCCTTTAATTAGATATGGCTTCACCATACCATCTTCCTTGGAAGGCCCTGTCAAGCTGAGAACGGGAGGTTATGAACAAAAGTACCTAAATTCCAAAAACCACCCCACTGGAAAAAGCTATCGAAAGCATCAGTTTTTTGGAAAATTTTTGCAATGGAGACATCATTGCAAGAGTTAAAGAGTTCAACCCTACGCGTCATTGGAGGCAATCCTCTCGTTGGCTAAATTAGAAAATTTTTATCGTATTGTTTTATGATTTGGGGTAACGGTTTGGGTTGCGGGATGTTATCGTGTGTTTTTCTAATTCAGAAACAAAAATACACATGTCTTTTCATGAAAGCTATCATTGTTCATGCAATTTATCAGAATAGGAGTTTTGTGTGTAATTACAATGTGAGGGCCCGAGCTGAGAGTTAGGTAGGCTTTCTTTTTTTGTTGAAATAAAATGTTTTTGTTATGTTAAGGACCACCTTTTTTCGGTTCACTGCTGTCCTGTTTTTCGGTACCTACTACTTTCTTCTTCAACTTTGATCTTGTTTCACAATCTTCTTTCACAACTTACTGTTTCTATGCCCTTTCTGCGTAGATTCCGCGTTTCCTTAACTCCATACTAAATGGTGCCTTCCTCCTTCCTCTCTTTGGATCGCATTTACTGCTGCGGGTAGGGAGGCTAAAACTAACGACTAATCTAATCTTTGTGTGTAATTTCTAGCCATTCTGATATACAAACTGTCTTGTGTTCTACTTTGCAGCTCCACTCCTAGGCTTAAAAAGAGTGAAACTTTTGATTACTATGTCTCTTTTTTTAAAAACGGTTCGATTTCGGTTTCTCTATGAATTTGCTTGTTTGTAACTGTGTTTTTTAGAAATTAAATTTACAGGATCATTTTCCGATTTTGTGGCGCTGTCACTTTCTTGGCTCAAAAATTTCAATTTGCTCAATTTTCATTGACATCACCATGATTTAGAATATCAAAATCCATCCTTTGCGATTCATGATTTTACCTGTTTATGAAGGCTGTAGACATGAAAAAAATAATTTCTATTTGTTTATGAGTATTCCTGAGAGTTTTTCCTCCATTTTAGGAGTTCCATTTATTTTTTTGGGCACTTTACATGCAAAGCAATGACGTCATAATGTGGGAAATGTACATGGTACTTTGGCTCTGTAACACGCTCGGCTGGTCAGACTACAACGTATCGTTAAAATGTGCAGAGCCGATTTTGTGCTTGTAAAATTCAGATCAGTTCCTTTAAATTTCTTGACTGAAAGGTCCCCATGCGCAGAAAACCTCGCATCGAACTTCTGGTCGCCCCAACGTAGCGAATTTGAAGTCACTATCTAACAATCTTGCATATCGTCTGCATAGGATAATCATGCTTCTATGATATTTTACCCATTACTCGATTATCTGGACATTTTTCTCTCACAAAATGATAGATATTTTCCAATTGTCTCGCATGTCGTTTTTTTAATGTAATCTAGCTGTATCGTTAATATTAATTTGAAATAGCTTAGACCATCAGTTCGCTGTTGTTTTTAATCGTGAAACATATCTATTTCGCTAGAAAGTGACAGTATGATCGTCAAGCCTCTGTTACTATGTTATGTCATTTCGTGTGGACCTCACAGTGTGTCAAAGTATCGTCCTTTCGTGATGTTATTGAATGCCTCGAAGTGTCATTTTCTTCAGTGGAATCATGCATCTCCCTTGAACGGCATCATGTCATGCCTTGAAGTGTGTCATTTATTCAGCGGAATCATGTATCTCCCTTGAACGGCATCATGTCAAGCCGTGACGCTTCAACGGAGTCACGTAGCGTGAGAGCGTGGCTCCGCCAAACCGCGCTGCGTCGTGCCTCATCCTTATGAGTGGCACCAATTATCGTCCTTGAATGATATCGTCAAGCACCCTAGAGAGGTATTGTCACATATTATTTAGTTGTATTATCACCCTAAAATACTATCGTCAGCTGTGTTTGTAAAAGTGCTCAAGAGTTTGTACGTGAGTTTGTTTGTTCGTTTATTATCGTTGCATGCTGTATAGTAAAACCCAATCCTAATTTATCGTCGTTGCAGCGTTAATTAACGAAACTGGTCTGAAAAAATACCATCAAGTATTCGGTAAAAAACCCTGCACCGACGATCTAGAGTGGCTGATAATGCATGTTTCTTATAGATTTGCTTAATCGCTTGTATTGCAGTTGCTTACTTTCAATATCAGAATCGCGTTGATTGGCTAGTTAATTCGTTAGTAATGTGTTCTCGTCCGACTTTTTTCGTTTTCCTCAAGTTATAACTTTTGTCTCATATTTTTCTTTTTTCGCACCTCTTCAGTCGCTTCTAGAAACTTTCATTTCGAAACTTCCTTTTATTCATCAATAAACTGAAAGCATGTTTTCTCACTTGATGGGCAGGTAAACTAAGATTTCAAGTTAGTGGTAGCCCCATGAATCTTTAAGAACTAATTTAAAGTAACATCTCAGTGAATGGCGCGAGAGAAGTAATTGAGAGGCTGAAGTACAAAACTTGACCTATATTGGTAATTTCATGAAGGCAAAAATCCAGCGCAAATTTTTGCATCTTCACTTTATTCAGTCTAATTCTTCGTGACTTGACAGCTGTCGTATTTAGTCCATAATTAAATGAGAAACAGTCGAATATCCTTTAAATCAATTTGTCGATTCTTTTTTCGGTGGGAGCACATGAAACAGCCCTCAAATGCAAGATTATTGGAATTTATTGCGTATGTACAGAATTTTCTCTTTAAAATCTAAATGAACTCTTCGCTTCACACTCGGCCGAACCCTGGAAGCGTTAAAGCCACTTACGCACGATCTCTAGCTCTTGTTCCAGTGAACCAAGCAAAGCTTTAGTTTTGAACTGCGCGCCACAGACAGAGTGGGAGTTGTCATTCATGCAGCTCCATGAAACTTGTACTCGTAACCTCTTCCCATTCTGTTTTGAAGAATGATTTTTATTGGGGGCTTGTAAACATTTGGGCTCAAGATTGCCGCGTTGAACTGTGAGTTTTGTTAGAATGGTAGTGCTTTAGTTACGTTGGTCCTAAATTGGATGCGTTCAATGTTCTAAGTTTGGAAATAGATTTTCACAAAAAACTAATTTTTCATCGCGGACAAGTTATGAGTGACCCATGTTCATTTTCCCAGTCAAGATGAAGATTACTTGCCTCGTGTTTAAAGATGACTCATATTTGAAGATGACTTATGTTGTGGCACTTTTAATTTCGATTTTCATGAAGTTAATATTTTCTTTAAAATTTCTAACGTGTTTCTTCGAAATTATAATTTCCTACAAACCTCAAAGTTTTAGTTTCTCAAAGGACATCAATACGCCACTTATCAAATTTCTCGTGAGCATTAAGCTTGTGTCTGCAACTATCGGTTAAAGTAACTATGAATGCACAAGCCATCCATCGATGAAGATGAAATCGTAAGAAGCTGCAATTCAATCCCCACAGGCGTTCAATTGAGTGCTCTTGCTTCCTTGAGTTAACTGGCCTGCCTGTGCCTCGGCTATTTTATTGTTGTGACAGCAAGGAACCGAACTTGACTTTTGCTTGTCCTTCGTGCTCACACTTTTCAGTTTTTGCAACTTTTATGCAAGGGAAACTGGTCTTTGGAAATGTTATGCTGGAGATAATTTAAAGCTTCTCGTTTGGAACATCTTAGGACTCTGGTTAGAGCACATTGCCATTACTTTTGTGACACTAGACTACTCGCTAGTGGAAGTGTGACCTAACAAACTTTGCCCCCAAGAACCTTTCTTTCTTAGTTTAAATTTTGTCTAAATTCAGCATCACGTATCATAGAAATCCAAACTTCCCATTGCAAAAATCTGGTTTACTTCGCTTTCTGCTTCCAAGATGCACACCCTCTCGTTGATATCGTTCTTGCAATCGTTTCGATTTTTTTCCAACCTCTCACAACAGAGACATTGATCGACTAAATAGATTAAGATATACTCACCAGAACGAGAAAAACTGGCAATTCATAGACTTAAGATCAGCCTCACCACTAATGACTCGAAGTGGTATCCAGAGTGAGGTCTCGAACTGCCAAAGTGTGTCTTCCACGACGCGTTGTCTGCCGGCAGCCTAACGGCATCTGTCTTTGACGGTGCCCCTTTACACTCAGCCTATCTCATCATTGGATTCTATTGCCTGATTTCAGTCAACAAGGATTTATGTAGGAAGAGGGCTAAATACGTTAAATTTTCATTCCATTTGTTCTGAGGCTCAATGCTTAGCTCGGCTGATATTGTTTTCAAATTCGGATGCAACGCCAACACTCAGTCTAAATAGCTATTCACTGATGGAGACTTGAAACTTTCCGTCTTGCAAACACAAGTTTCGAACTCCAGGAAAATTATGCTTTAACCTGTTAGCGCGCCCAACTCCCTCTTCAATGAAAGTGCTGTTCCTTGTTTTATCCTCTGTGTTAACTCGTAGCCCGTACTTTGTTGAGATGTTTGGTATGTGTGTACAGAGGAGTGTTGCAGCATGGAATGTTGTGTTCCCCGTCACGAGCACAGACGTCTTCTCACAGAAACTTGATGTGAATCTGTGTCCTGCTCCTCTAGCGCTTGCACAACCTTTGCTTCCTTGCTGAAAATCCTTTCTTTTTCTGCTATATCGAAAACTATTGGGTCAGATTCTGCAGGCAGCTCAGCTGCTGGTGAAGCGGATACGCTTATCTTTCAACAGATGACAAAGCCAGAATACTTGCGTTAGTTGTTCACCTGCTATGAATAATTCGGCAATTGCCTTTCGGTCACCTCTGTTGAAATGCTGTCATTCAGCGATGTTTAAAACACAATCCAGATACGATGATATGCTAGACAAATTAGCACACAACTTACATAGTGATAGCTATGCCACAGACGTGCATAATTTAGGAGAATCAATCATTTAGTCGATGTGTTGAGTTTCAAGCAACAACTTATTAGAAGATAACTTATTTCGTAATCATCAGCCCATTTTTCGATATGGCTCTGTTAAGCTCTTCCTAGACGCTGCAATTGCGATATCTTTTAACTTAGTAGCGCTACTACTCTAATGGTAATATTGATGATGAAATCATGATAATGAATATTATAATAATAATTATTATTATTTGTGAACAGTTGTAGTGTTTTTCTGTTGTTTTCACTGTGAGAGCTGAGCGGGTGCGGCTGTGCAGCCGCTCCTGACTTTATGAGGCTTCAATAAAAAGATTTCGTCAGAGTTTCGTGTAACTACTCCTATCCTATCTGCCAATCCCCTTATACATATTTATATATACATATCATTCTCAAACACTTATGCTACTCGTAATAATGTCACCGTCTAAAATCTAAATATAAAACTCCGTATCCTATTCATGCATAAATAATCAATCTTGACGCCTAAATTGAAGTGCTACGATAAATCTGCAGCTAGATTCCTTCTTCCTTCTCGTTCTTTGCTTTTGATCGGATACTTAAACGTTTCAGTTTCGTGGTATGAAGAGTAAACGTTTCAGTGTAAGCGTTTTAGTTCCGAGACATCGAGAATAAACGTTTCAGTTCTGAGGCATAGGGATAAACGTTTTAGTTTCGAGGTAATAAAATGAACCTGAGATTAACCACCAGCTGTTGAGGTGTAAGGTGAAGTCCAGCTCTACGCGCCACTAAACTAACATAAAACCGTTCCATAAATTCCTGTAAACTTTAGCTTTTACAGCATGCGTGGTCTGAGGAAGTAAACTTCAACCGGTGCTGGTCGGACACTCAATTGCTATTCCAATAAACCGAATTTCATCAAAAGAAACGGGTGAGCATCCCGCTCTAAAGGTTTTAAAAATTCCATAGTTTTTAAGTAGTCTTAGATTTTCATTCCACAATTCCTCACACAAATTTAAAACATTCTCTCAACGAGCTCCTACGCTTTTTATAAACAGATCTTTAATAAAATTTAAACTAAGCCCAGCAAGTCTAGTCACAGAACCTTTAGTTTCGTCTAACTGAGGCGTATTTCTTCAACGAATATTTTTTGTCTTTCTAATGTATGTTTGTAAGGTACGCAAGTTGACGACAATCTCTTATACGCTTCGTATCTTGTAATAGAATATAATATTGTAAGACTTTGCTCGCCATGTTTTAAAGGAGTGACTTTGCTGTCATGATTTTCTTTACGAATAAAGACTATTTTTGACGAATTATGTGTTAGTGTACACTGTGGGAACTTTTCAGAGTGCTGCTGGCATTCCTTCCGGCGACTCTTATGCTTGAGTCGAGTTTTGCTACGCCGTGCTGTGAAATTAATTAAAAGGCACACCAATTTTTTTCAAACCAACAGTTCTTAAAACCACACTCGCCATAGAAAAACGGCGTGTTATCTAGGTCAGACACAACCTAGATCTTAAAACAACGCTAGTGCTGAAAAAACGACGCGTTCATCTCTGTCACCCATAGTTTTTATTAAACCAACGCTGACGCTGGAAAAGCACTATAGGAGTCGAGGATTTTATATCAGGCGGTTTATGCGTATTCAGCATTCGAGGAAAATGACGCTTGGGGATATGATGAAATAATTGAGAATGTTTGACTGCCGTGAGAAGTGATAAGAGGGACTACTTTTGTGAATGGAATCAAACTGAGTAGGACGAGAGCGAGCAGCTCTTAAACATCATCCTTTGCATCCAAAGCCAAATCCTGAGCTTTACCCTTCATGAGGACGCGCTGGAAAAATTCATTTCAGTGTATTTTCCTGAAAGACCTGTCCGTCCTCCATGGCTACATGACAAGAGCAGGTCCTCATCAGTAGTCAGCGAGGTAATTCGAGCTCATCACCAGAATCCGTGCATGGCAGTCCACGCCACGCTCAGCATCACTGATTCTGCCGTGCAAGTCGTAGATTCTGCCTTCAATAATTATGCCTTCATATTGATTCAAGCTATACGAGTATTTCTGCTACGTCCACGCACGTTTTTCCTTCCAATTTTTTCCCTCAGGAGGAAACAGCGATTGTATTAGTGAGAATTAGCGATCCCAAGAAGAAGAAGTAAGGTCCCGAGATGAAGGTTAGGTGGCCTTCTTTTTGTGGAAATGGAACAGGTTGTTCTACTTTGTAGCGGATCATCTTTTCCAGTTCACTGCCGTCCTTTTTCTTAGCTCCCATAACTTTCACTTTTATCTTTTTCTCGTTTCGTGAATTCTTTCAATATTGCGCACTTGGCGAGCGAACACATCTGGTGCATAGATTCTTCATTCCCTAAATTCCATACCAGATTGTACCTTCTTCCTTCCTCTACTTATAATCTAATCTTTTTACTGTGCTTATCTTTTTCCCTCTATTTTCCGTATCGTTATATTCGGAATGTTCGCTCACTGTCTAAATATCAGAGGCGATACCAACCCTATTAAGTTGCGCTGGGTAGAGTCTGCCCAAATGCCTTTAGAAGTCCGAGATGAGAATGTGAGCGTTCTTTAGTGTACGCACATTTTTCACACTCAAGAAAATTCCAAAATCACGCCTGAAGGTTCTTTTGAAAAATGTAGTAACCGCCGTTTATTCAGAAATCCGAAAGCCTCAACTAATGAGTAAAACAATGCATTTTAAAACAATAAGGAGCCATTCTTCCTTATAATCGTCAAATTAGCGTTTTTCCAGCCTAAATTCTCAAATTTTGGTTTTTGGAACATTAAATCGTAAAAATTCATCGGTAAAAGGCTACTTTCAGGGTGGCCAGATGCTGATGGATTTTACGGATAAATTCTGTTGGAATGGAGTCAAATTGAAACATTTCCACACAAAATAGAAGCCAATACTGCGTTCATTATATCTAATGCCAGCGAGTTAGCACTTTACGTAAAGAATACTGACACTCGTGTTTTAAAAAAGTTGATTGTTCAATGGAATATGAACGAGAGAAAAATCATTTAACGCTACTTCCAAAATTTCTGATGAGTTACAACATCAATAGGAAATCGTTAAGAGGGTAAAATAATTTAAGCGTCCGTAAACATAGACACATACACCATTTTCGAAAATAACTCTAATCACACTCAACTTAGAAATGCAAATGAAAGGGTAAGAATTGTCTTAAAAATTTGTAATGAAATCGAACGTTTCGTGATAAAATATGTAATCAGCCCATAATAAAACCTGCTCTAAGAAATTTTTTAACATTTTTCGAAACGAAAATTCACAGGGCTTTATAAAATAACGAATCCAGATGAATAAATATTAATTATAAAATTACCAAGAAAATCAACATGCTGAGAACGACAGCTTAACTGATTGTTGAGCATAGGTTTGATGTAGAAAATGTTTGGTTTTAACCTTTTCTATCTAATGCACTGGTCGAACATCTGACTTTGTAATGTTGGACTATCGTATGACAGGTCACAGTGTCAGGGATAATCCGGTCTGGCTGAGAGGAGGACGAGGGACATCATCTCTCGTCGCTCAGTAAGTCAGGCTCTAATTACATCAATGTAATCAGATGCACATCTTACTCATGCGGGAACCCCCTCAAGGGGTTTCAGCATGGGTAAGGCTCTCGGCTATAAGGGGGTGGGCAGCTGAAGCCCGCCAGAATTCAGCTGCACTCCCATTTTAAATCCATGCCATTTGCTTTTAAATGCTTCGCAAAAGCGAAGGGGTCCACATTTACTATTAGCTGGCGACCCCGGTGAAAAAGCGACCACAAACTACAAACAATCAGATGCAAATCGTGAGAAAAACTTTAGTTATAGGCTAGAGAGGATTGCTGGAGGTGAATGCTTGCCTTCATAGTCAGAAGAAGAACAACGATAGTGTATCTGATAACTAGTAAGAGATGAAGCATTAGGTTGGCAAAGTATAGCGATGGAGGTTTCATGCGTTCTTATCAAGTTTTTTTAGAAGCGAAAGTTTTTCAATAAGTTTTTTCAGAAGGTTCCCAAGAAGCGAAATGCTGATAGATGTTACTAGTCGTTGGAACGGAAGTTCTTTTGAGCTGGCGATAAATTAATCGTTTCAAAACTATTTGTGCTGTTCGCGAAAATATGAGAAAATCATAATTTTCATAAGAAAAACTCGGATAAAACACAGACCATGAGTGAAATGTACCAGCAGATTTCCAACACCTAGGTTGTGCAACCAATCTGCCTCTCATCTTCTGAAGTTTATTTTACGTGGCAACATTTTTATCCGGTCCTTTTATTACAACCCTTCATACTCCTTTTGCTTTCGAAAGCCCATTTAATTTCACGAATTTGCAAAAACAATTTCACACATCGTGTAGGTACTGTTTTTTCTGCGTAGTTGGATGTTATACAGAGACGTTGAATATTAATACAGTCACACTTTCCTACAGTTCTTGCATTTTTTTCTCTTACAGTGATAAAAGAGGGCTCCAATCAGTCTTTCAATTTGAAGTATTTTATCATAGAAAAGTAAGAGATTGAGATCCTGCACGAAGAGCTCTAATTAGTGTCCTATTCACTCACTATGACGTTGAAGAACAAGAATTGGAAGTTACGTTCTTGTGAGACACAATACTGCTCCAACTTCCAGACAAAGGGTGCGAGACAGTAGTTGCGTTCAGAAAAAGCGTTTTTGGCCTAGTTCTGTGGAGATAAAAAGCGGAAAATAAAGATTGAAAATGTGTTCGTTCAGCTAAGACCCCTGAAACCCAGAATTAATATTAGACATTTGCATTAAACATCTATCATCACGGCCGGTTATACTCCATATCAAAGCTCTGAAGGAACATTTCTTAATCGATGGAAGCTGCAAAGTTGACTAGATGGTCAACTGGCATGACAATACGTGAAACGATCAAACCAATACAAGTGCTGAGTACAGAGACCATTCAAACAAATTTTTTAGCACACAAAGAATGCTAGAGTGGTGCCATCACCACTTCGAAGAGTGATGATGGTGTCCTTCACAACTACTGTCGATAGACCAGACTCTTATTATATAGTCTAGAGTCTCGTCTAGACTGTAGACTTGTTATACAGTCCCACGGTGGCGAACGAACAGTTTTCCACAAAGTTCGGCTACTCCTCTCGTCGACACTTGCGGACAGCAGCTCGTAGAGACAAGAAAATTGTCCTATGGTGTGAAGTTCTAATCACAGGAAATTAGAGCGCGTAATGAATACATGCAGCATTAACTCGGATGGTTACTCTGATCATAACTTTTCAATAGATGTGATGATGCGGCCCATAGGCAAGTTAATACATGGCTGGAGCCTCGTTCTCTTAAATAGTTATCATTTCTGCTCAAGCCACGTAAATGTGACGTATCATTCGTTTTTCATGCTGCGCAACTAACTCAAACAGCGTGTAATCTCTTCACTCGTTACAAGATACACAAGGTAAAATTGTCAAGCATTAAGTCATTGCAGTCGTGGTAACACCAGTGAAGTAGATTTGCTCGTTTGGGAATTAAATTGAATTTAATAGGTTGTTTTTGACGTTTTGAAAGTTTGAGCATCACAAGACGTAACCGTATACCGGAGTGCGAGTGCTGCCTAATTACGAGACGTCAGAGCAAGTCACGACACGGACAGGGATTACGATGTTCCTCCGGGTGATGATAAGGAACTCAATAGTGGAACGCTGTGGAACTGCGAGATCCCACGGAGTTACTAGACACCAAAAATAAAAGATGACAAGGAATTTTGAAATTCCTCCAAACAATGAGATTCTTATGAAAATAACTAAATGAGATCCCATGTGTGTATGTACTACAGACCACAGTATTTGAATGAGCTGCTGAGGAAACGTGATGTCACAGAAATTTACTGGACAATGCTGAATTACCTGAACTGAATGTATGAAGAGACGTATAAAATACGAGAGACACGAACAGCGAGTTATTTGAGGCCCATTGGTAGGCTGGAAAACGGGAAGATTCCTGAAGCCATGATGCCACCTCCATCTTCTTCATCTTCAGTCGGACGCGCAGCAGCTGTCGTGCGGCAGAGCTCGGCGCATCAGTCTCCAGGTAAGTTATCGGGCGTGTAATTAAAGGCAGCTACGCTTATTCTCACAAATGAGCATCAAATTCGCGTCTTTCATTCATGAAAGCTGACGCGCTCTCAAGATGATTACCCGATTTAGACAGCGGCTTGATCCGGTGCTGGGAATGTGGGGTGACATGCGGAGACGCGCCTTATGAGTTCCGGGAAAATTGGCATTCTAACCATGGTTTTGGATTTCTGGAAGCCTTGTTCCCTTTGCTTGTACATGAGACAGCAATTTAAAGCCACCCGCCCAAAACTAGCCTTTGTGTTAATACCGTGGCAGTATCACAGCGTAATAAGATACCTTGAGTGGCCAAGTGTTGGAGCGCGAGTATTTTCATTTTTGTAGATCTAAGGAGACAAGACGTGCCACATCTCCTAAATGTAATTTATATTTTTATTTGTAGAATATCTTCAGTGTTTCCCCTCTGCGATAAGATAAAATGGAATAATTTACAGGCAGACCTTTACCACGAATTTGCGATTTTAAATAACGTTGCAAAACTTGAAGCAGTCACTGAAATTTGCGACGATACACATTCCTTGCATATGCACGCGTACATGGTTCTTGCGCTTGTTCAAGTTTGGACTACGGTAGGATTAGTGTTGAAGAGTCAATGTTGGGAACGCTGAATTTGAAATTCCTTAGGCCGCTGTCACACGGAGACCAAATGGTTACGTTTTGTCATAACTTTCTACAGTCAGCGGCACCATTCGGTCTGTCCAGCCCCACGAAACCGTTAGATTTTAGCCTTCGTTTGAGACCAGCTGAGTCATACCATGATTTCAGAACTGGAAATCATGGTATGACTTAGCTGGTCTCAAACTAAGGCTAACATCTGACGGATTCGTGGAGCTGGAGAGACCGAATGGTGCCGCTGACAGTAGATAATTATGACGAAACGTTATCATTTGGTCTCTGTGTGACGGCGGTCTTAGTAAGTGCAATCCAGGAATTAAGCTAACGCACTTTTGCATCTGAACATTTTAAGGAATTTCTGTCAAATCCAAGTGGTGTTAATTCTTGTAATGATTTAGTTGGGATGGCTAGGTATGATGACTAGAATTTTCTTGAAACCCATCTACGTACTGTATTTTGGACTAATTTGGACGTAGTAGACACGTGTCTAAAACAATTTAGTTTTTCCGATAAGAAATCCGTAGTTTAATGTTCAACGAGAATCTGAGCGATTTCAGTATTATGTAAATAGTCCGCTTCCCTTTCAATTGATTGATCTTGTTTTGCCTGCGAACAAAAAAAACTTTTAAAATTTTTTTTCCCACCAATGTGATAATTTTCATACATCTTACACGTTAAATTTTAAAATGGTTTATAAATAAACCAGGATGCAAAGACGGTTACTTCCGATCAACCTGGTGCCCAATTCAATCACCTGAGTGAAATCGGGAATAATGAGTAGCAAATTTGTTTTCCGATCGGGAATAAACCCAGGATTCGCACTGTCGGTATCGAAGGTGCGACATGAAGAACTAGCAATCTTAATCACTGAATGCTCACTACTAAAAAGGAAGCAACGATTGTGAAAACATACCTTGAATTACCATTAGTATTAGATAATAGCATATTAGAAGCTTTTTTTCAATATCTGTCCCTGACGCGGCGTAATCAGGGTATAAGCGTTGTTTGTAGGATCTAACTTATAAAACAAGGCTGCTCTGGTCAGCTACAGACGTTTCCTGCCAATTTCATGAACACTTCTCAGGCACTCTGATTATTTGACATCATTTTAGGTTTACTAGACCACGTATTCTTGTCATTACGAAAGACTCGGTTAGAGTGACAAGTTTATATTCCCTTGTATGTATTGTGTAAACCACGTAGGTGTGCGGATGGCGTTGTTGGAATTGGCTTGCAGGAGTTACGTGTGCTTATTCAATCTTTGAAATTTGTGTCAATTTTTGAGAACTAATAGCTTACGAGTGAAACTGAAGCTCTTACACACATCGAGAAAAATCCATTGATAGTAGGACTAACATCGAGAAAAATCCATTGAAAGTAGGACTAACATCGAGAAAAATCCATTGATAGTAGGACTAACATCGAGAAAAATCCATTGATAGTAGGACTAACATCGAGAAAAATCCATTGATAGTAGGACTAACATCGAGAAAAATCCATTGATGTAGGACTAACATCGAGAAAAATCCATTGATAGTAGGACTAACATCGAGAAAAATCCAGTGATAGTAGGACTAACATCGAGAAAAATCCATTGATAGTAGGACTAACATCGAGAAAAATCCATTGATAGTA
>JACJUY010007141.1:35593-46004 GCA_014220935.1 Platorchestia sp. MABIK
TATTGCAAGTATGGTGAAATGAGCGTTTGGTAGAGCATTTTCAAAGCTTCTTCAGGCAGGAAATTTTTAACTTTATTTAGAATTCCGATGGATTCCGATGAATAACAAAATGTCAGTGTGTAGCTATCCCATTTGAACTCCTGGCTCTTAAACTGGAAAGAATCCTGATTCTTATTCAACGTTATTAGCGTCAAGAGTTTATCGTAGTCTTTTACGAACTGATGTAATTACCATCTCAAAGGCTTTCGATGAATGTTTCTTTGTTCTCTGAACTTATTTACTTTTGTATTCCATAAGGTATGGAAAAAATATACTATGGTTATGATGCGTATAGAAGTTTTATTTTATTTCCTAATGAAGAAAACGGGTAAGGCAGAGCTCAGGGACCTCTCCTACCGGATGAGCATGCACTTCATTCATATCCCTCGAGGCTAGAAGGAAAAAATATTTTAGAATTCTCGCGAATAAAATTGTGGCTCGGAGCTATCAATCAATTTAAAGTTTAAAATTTACATGAACCGGG
This sequence comes from Platorchestia sp. MABIK, assembly GCA_014220935.1. Classification (NCBI taxonomy): domain Eukaryota; kingdom Metazoa; phylum Arthropoda; class Malacostraca; order Amphipoda; family Talitridae; genus Platorchestia; species Platorchestia sp. MABIK. Next base: position 36,117 of record JACJUY010007141.1, read on the forward strand.
AGGGTCCCCCAAAAAAGTTAAAGAAGTTAATCGTCTAAACCACGTGAGAGGGTGTAACTATGTAGTCTCAATTATTTTTCGCACACTGCATCCATAGATCATGGCGTGTTGCACACATATGCTTAAAGGAAATCACTTTTTAAATCACTCAATTTTTCAATTTCATTTTGATAACAATTACACAAATTTGTCAGTTCTTAATTTTCGAGGGTGTGAAATGCAAGCTCATTCAGTGAAAGGGTTCGACTGATAACTTCTTGGAACCATTTTCTCTACCTTCGATACAACAAGAGATGGTTGCTTGCTCAGCCAAAATGCCACCCTGAGATGGGATTGTGTTGCAGACCGTCTCACCCAAAGTGTTACGCTGTGTAACTACGCCGAGGAAGAAAATAAGAATAGCAGGTGATATGTAACAAACACGACGGATAAAATCTTCAACTTTGATTTTAAAAAAGTCATGACATGAAGGTCCATAGTTGATAAACATACCTGCGTATCATAATAGTCACCTAAATAGTTGAACAAATGTTTTGAGAAAACATGAAATGTTATACCTAAGTTAATTTATCCTAAATTTAAAACAACTTATAAATTAGAACAAGAAAAGAAGAAAACAATGACGTATTGATAAAAAACGCTTTGGAGGACGGTCTCCCCTTCACATTAGAGCTCCGTCTCCAACGATATCAAACATTTTACTAAAAACCTATTGGTGGAAGTGAATAATTCTTCATTTAAAACTAAAACTTGGCAGGTATTTGAAGCTGCAGTTTAAAGTATACATTTCAACAAGTACTTAGTAACCAGCTCGAGAAACATTATTGATCACACAACAATTTCTGATAGTTCTCACATATACTGCAACAAAAGATTCTCGAGAGTCAGAAATGAGAAAAAGATTCTCACAAAGTTAACCGAGACATTTTACTACACGAATAAAACAGTGAATTAAATTTTGCACTGATAAACCAATATTTCTATTCTACTCCCTATTCATTGACGGCATTTATATGCTAACAATGCATCCTTAATTCATAGCCGTCAGATGTTTCCAGTCGTCACATCAAAGAGTATTTTGGAATTAAATGAAAATTCCAATTAATTACATAAATCGATGATCGCTGGGTAATGTTAAATGAATAATACTTCATTGTTGTATTTTTCCAAATTAATAATATCGTGTTGTAGGAACAACTTTCCAGGTTTGTAACTCGAGGGGGATAAGTGTAAAGTCAATATTTGCAAAATTTTACCAATGAACTTTTTATTACCTTTATTTATGAGCTAAAATTATCAGGAAATATCCACATACTTTGATGAAGCTACCATGTGATCCCTAATCCTATTTGCCTGGAAAAACAGTAGGCATGTCTCGGTCTAGATATTCGTGATTAGCAAACCTTGTCCACTTAAAATTATTTAATTTTAAAACGATCATATTAGTAGCTCCAAGTATTTTGGCGAGCGATGTTGTAAATTTCATAAAGGAAATAAACTCAAACCAAAGTTCTACTCTAAATCATTTCTTCCCCGACTAAACTAAACTAAACTCGACTAAATAAACTCTTCCATCCGCAAAAACATTGCGGAGGTAATTCAAACTCGGAGAGCTGTAAACAAAAGTATTTATAAAGCTCTATGTAGCTGAGGAAAATCTGAGACATATTCACTAACATGAATAGATCTTACTTTTTCAAGTGATAAAGTACTGCGTTTATTTTATTTCAGTTTTACTAAAAATAAATTCAAGATTTAAATATTTGAGAGCTGATACGATAGTCAAGCTTGTGAGCCGATTATTCATATCTGCATTTTATCTTTCTGGCCCTATTCGGAAATAATACGTCAGTCAAAATAGAAAGAAGGGTTTCTTATTAAATCGACTTGTTATTTGAGTGGTATCAACTCTGCTATATTGTAATTGAGGCTTTCTGATGGCAGAAATAAAAATAACTCCTTTAGGTAAGAACAGTAGCATTGAATGTGAATGTTTAGTTATCCAGACTTTGTATTACAGGGTGTCTACTAGGTAGTAAAGTAGTAAAAAGTAGTAAAATTTGGGAAGTAGTAAAAAAAGTAGTGAAAGGTAGTAAAATTTGCCTTAGGGTAGTAAAAAATTGTGAAGTGGAATAATTCTCTGAAAATTTAAAGTAATGTTACACATGTATATAGAGTATTAAGATTTTACTTTAAATTTATTTCTCCCATAATCAGAAATTTGCCTCAGTTTATAAGAAATATTCCTGTAAAGCAGGGTGTAATTTTAGGATTGGGGGACACAAAATAGAAAAAAGTTCCAAAATTTTTGCGATCGACAGTAAAAATAGTTCACTATTTCTTCTCATTCAGTTTGATCTGAAAGTTATCAAGTGTTTTTATAATGGAAGGTTCATTTCGGCCATTTTATTATTAACAAATTATTGAGAGAAAACAATAAAAAACGGCTTTTGCTTTGATGCGGTAATCGAGGTTTCATAAATCGTATAAATATGAATTAAAAAATGTAATACCAGTGACGATGCATTGTTGAAAACACTTTTATTAGTGCGCACTTACATTGAAATACAAGCTCAGGAACTTGTGATATCAGAGATTAATATTGAAAATAAAATAAGGTTTTAAAAATTGGCCAATTATGACTATGAGGTCGACATTTGGCATCTTTTATTCTTACGTATCATATATGCATATACACGATCTCGGGAAAAGTGAAATAGCCTAGCTACATATTTTCTCATGGAAGTGTATCAAGTGGCTTTGATTGAAATACGTTTGTCAAGTAAAATAATTTATATTTTATTGTGAATTACAATTCTTTTAATGTAAAACATTTTGTAAACTTTTTATTTTAAATTTTATGAATAAACATAAGATAACTAGCCAAAATTTTTGAATAGGTAGTTATACTTATCATTAATTAACTATTACATTTTATTGGATTTCATCTTTAGTGGATGAAGTTGCCCGTGGGATATATAGCATAGTTTCCATAATTGTTTTTTTATGCACTTGATACTCAAAAATTAGAGTATTTTATTCACAAATGTAAGCACAGAAATAAAATTATTCACAACTAACTTTTAGAGACCCTTGCTGCAATTTCAGATGAGTAAGTCCTGAATCAAACTTATTACATTTTGATTCCTCCTAATGAATAATGTTTAATTCAAAGTCATACATTTGGCTGGTAAAATTTTTATTATCATAAACTTGATGTAAACTTCCAATTCTTACTCAAAGACAAATATTCCCACATTCCAAGTTATTGCGGCAGGATAGAAACATTGCAATGACGTCAAAGGAACTTCTCCGCTGTTCATTTATATCCAAAAAGTGTTGTTTTTGGATGTGAGCTTGATTGTGAGCAGTATTATCTTTCTTTGAAAAGACTGGAGTTTATTCTGTCCACTTCGTTGTGGGAAAACAACGATTTACTGTAACTATAAATTTTTTTTTTTTAAATTACCTCATCGTAAAGCTGAAAGTTTTCTCTTTCCAATGACGTTAATGTGTGTCCAAATACTGAAAGAATTATGCTTTGAAACTGTTTTTTAAAACAATGTGTAATCATTTGAACAAGAGTTAAGTTCCTTTGAAGTTTCTTTTGGCAGTCATGGCATTTCAGTTACCTCCAGGATACAATAATTGTATCCCTCAGGGGATGCAAATATTGTACCTATGGGAATTAGTGCTTCCAGGGGGAAGATGTGAGGGCCCGAGCTGAAAGTTAGGTAGGCCTTCTTTTTGTTGAAATAAAAAAAATTTTTGCCATGTTAAGGACCACCTTTTTCAGTTCACTGCTGTCCTGTTTTTCAGCACCTACTACTTTTCTCTTCAACTTTTTTCTTGTTTCATGAACTTCTTTTCCAACTTACTGTGTCTGTGCCCCCCTCAGGGGGATACAGCTATTGTATCTATAGGAATTAGCACTCCCAGAGGGAAAATGTGAGGGCCCGAGCTAAAGGTAACGTAGGCTTTCTTTTTGTTAAAATAACAAAGGTTTTTGTTTTGTTACAAACCAACTTTTTTTTGGTTCACTGCTGTCCTGTTTTTTCAACACCTACTGCATTCTTCTTCAACTTTGATCTTGTTTCAAGAAATTCTTTGTCATCTTACTATTTCTTTGCCCTTTCTGCATAGATTCCACGTTCCCTTAACTCCATACTAAATGGTGCCTTCTTCCTTCCTCTCTTTGGATCTCATTTTTTGAGGATAGGGAGGCTTAAACAAACTAATAATCTAATCTGTGTCTATGCCCCTTCTGCATAGATTCCGCATTCCCTAATATCCATACTAAATGGTGCCTTTTTCCTTCCTCTCTTCGATATGCTCTTGTTTGTAGCGGTTAGGAAGGCTTAAACTAACCTATAATCCAATCTCCCTCCAGGATATCATCATAGGAGCATGGTGATGCTCCATCTAATCAAAGTTCATTCATCTACTATACATAGCAAAGTTACATAAAATTTTTGCGATTTGTTTCGTAATATGACATGTTAATAACCTATTTGTTATTGTGATTGATCGCAATTAGGGTGCCGATTTAGATTTTGAGGTATGATAGAAATAGTTCACAAACTCAAATTTTTGAAGTGCCATAGTGGTTGTTCATAACAAAATTCCCTGAAATTCTACCCTGCTGTAAAGGAATCTGACAATCTACTAGTTCCAGTCAGTTTATTTTTTTCAAATGATGAACTGTTGTCTTCATTATTGAAAGATGTTAAGACAAGGTCTTTGCCAAACATTCGTTGGAGTTCATTTAGGACGGGGTACCTTCGAAATTTAGGTAACTTTTTTTGCAGTGATACTTTGGTTGCGCCATTTAGTATTAAGAAACTTGGAGCTTTTTTGTATCTGTGGTATTGCGTATATTACTGACTCAAATTACTCATTACAGGCCGATTACTTACATCTGGACATTTGGACAACGTTCATTATGTAAAAAATAGGGAGTAAATTTTTGCTGTTGAAGGTAGTAAAAAGTAGTAAAATTTGGAAATTAAATATCAGTAGACAACCTGTATTACAAATTTTTTAAAAAAACAAATCACTCCTATTTTAAAATCTAAAAGTACCTTAATTGTTGTTAATTTACAATATAAAATCATTGAAACGTTGGTAGAAATCTTGAAGTTATTGCTTTCAAAGGTCTTTACTCAATGGCCAAGTTAAATAAGTATTGGATCAAGAACATAATCTTGCATATGCTTTTTCTAAAAATTTATTTTATGTAGTTCCTTAAATTTAAAAAATCCTCAAAGTTCAGGAGTTTCCGAAAAGATATGCTGTATTAGGAAGGACAATATCTTGATATGATCTTTAGAGATGCTAAATTATAAATATTAAACTGATATCTTGACTTGACTTCCGTATCTCCTAATGTTAGCAGTATTGTAGTTTTTAACAGTCACCAGTTGTTCATTATGCTGTAGAGATGTTCATAAAATTATCATTTTTTTTATTCATTTTTAGTGTTAACCAAGTGTGAATTTCTCAAGATATTATTGGTCTTTGTGAAGGAGAGGACAATAATCGGTTTTCCAATTTTTGCTGCCTAAGCATAGTTAGTTAGATCTAAATAAACAATTTTTTTTCTATGCACTTTTTGGGGGAAATGAGGGTTAATGTGTAGCGTTTGCTAATAATCAAATTTCGAATTTTGGGTGCCGAAACATAGTTAATTAGATCAAAATAAACAAGTTTTCTTTTATGCTCTTTCCGTCGCGAATGAGTATTTAACGAGTTATAGCGGTAGGTATAGTTTTGTCTATGATGACGAATGTGCTTGATTTAACAGCTACTCATCTATTTTTGAATTTTTGTTGCTTGAATCACGGTAATAACATCAAAATAAACTACTTTTCTTCCATTCGCTTTTTGCGACAAATGAGTATTTTACGAGTTAGAGCGGTAGGTTTTATTTTTCGTGCGATTGAGCTGTTTAAGTACGTTTAAGCACTTTGTAATTTATTTCGTGACGGCCCCATGGAGCCTGAGCCCACTTCTATAATCTTTTAGTTAATAACACAATAGAAATTATCACCAAGAAACGAGTTATAGCAGTATTAGCCAGTAGATTAACTTTCGTCTTAGATGACGGGAATGGGCTCGATCATTCAAGCGCGTTAGAAGGAAGCGTCCACTGCAGTGTTGCCATACGACGCACTTGATGAATTACTTTCCGCTTCGAACACTAGAGTTGCGGTAACTAATTTACCGCTATAACTCGTAAAATACTCATTTGCGATGGAAAGTGCATAGAGAAAAACTTCAATCTTATTAAATATTTTTGGGCACCAAAAATTCGAAATTCGATTATTAGCAAACGCTACACATTAACTGAAATGAGTATTTAACGAGTTATAGCGGTATGTTAATTTTTGTATTTGATGACAAATGCGCTCGAATAAACAGCTACTAATTGATTTTCACATTTTTGTTGGTTGAATCACGGTAATAACATTGAAGTAAACTACTTTTTCTTCCATACACTTTTTGATGCAAATGAGTTTTTTACAAATTAGAGCGGTAGGTTCAGTTGTTGCGCAATTGAGCTGTTAAGAGTACGTGTGAATACTTCGTAATTTATTATTTTCCGACCCTGCAGAGCGTGCGGAGCCTGAACCCACTTTTAGAATCTTTTAGTTAAAAACACAATAGAAATTATCCCTCAAAAATAACGAGTTATAGCCAAATGATAACTTTTGTCTTGGATGGCGGGAATGCGCTCGATCATCCGAGCGCGTCAGAAGGGAGGGTCCATTGTAGTGTTGCCATACGACACGCTCGATGAATTACTTCCTGCTTCAAACACTAAAATTGCAGTGACTGATTTACCGCTATAACTTGTTAAATACTCATTTGCCCCCAAAAGTGCATAGAAGAAAAATTGTTTATTTCCATCTAATTAACTATGTTTAGGCAGCAAAAAGAGGAAAATTGATTATTGCCCTCTCCTTCACATTTACTGATATTGTTATAAAAGCCCTAAGCTCAATATTGCCTCTCCTATATTTACTCGTCTGCTATCAGGGGCCGGCCAAGATGTTGGGCGCAGTTGTATCCTGGCCAGCATTGGGGACAAACATATCATGCTCGACTGTGGCATGCATATGGGGTAAGTGTTATTCTAGTTACTGCTTTGAAAAATTCTCATTCATGTTAAACTCTGACACTGTATGCATCTGTGTTATTATTTTTGGTCAATATCAGGTTTAACGCGCTCACGGAAATGAAGCATTCCGTTCTCAAGAATCACTAAAAGAACACATTTAATAACGTTTTACATAAATGACATTCTGCTTGCGGATGCGTAATTTTCGAATTATTCAATTTTGAAGTTATAGGAACGTCGTATATAAAAGTGAAGGAACGGATACCTAAATATACTGTAATACGGTATTGACCTAACAATGGGTGAGGTTATGTTAGGTTAGTTGAATAAACTAACCTAAAATAACATAATCAACCTAAAATAGCTCATCTTACTAACCTAAACCGAGGCTGTTATTTCCGCCAAAAAGTGGGCGTGTCCTGCCAGAAAAGTGGGCATGACCCAGCAATGCGGCGACTAAGTAACCAACCATATAATGTTATTCCTATCTGAACGTAATTATTGTTATATCTTAAAAATAACGCATCAGTGAGCAGAATGTCATTCATGTAAAACGTTTTTAAATGTGTTCCTTTAGCGATGGTTTGGAACGGAATTCTTAATTTCCGTGAGTGCACTAAACCCGATGTTCACCTTATTTCTTTGGAAAAGTATATTATTCTTCACACTCCTGTTGTCACCTTCAGCCAACTATGTTTTATATTTTTAATGAAAGTATTTGTTGTTTCATAAATGTAGGTGAAAAAATTTTTTTACTAAAAATCTATACTTTTTCCACTTAATGTGTAGCTAACTAAGTACTATTAAAAAGATTCTGTAACTTGTTCCTTTGAAAGGCTTTTGTGAGCTTTTATTTTGTATTCTCACTTGCATGTGACATCCTAAAAGAATCTCTTAGCTTGAGAATATCAAAAACTTTATGATATAGATGTTCAACTGTCTACACTTTTTACAATGAACTAATGTATATTTTTCCTGTGGTTGGAATAGTTATACTTCCTATTATTCTTCTATAAATATGTAGAAGCATTTGTATTTTTCTAGTAATGAGTCATCTCTAGATGCAGTTGATGCAAAAAAGTGCAGTTGAGTGATAAATATGATCAATTTATTGAAGGTAAATCACGTGTGAATGAAAATTTGGAAAGAGAGTTTTCAAGCATATTAAAGAAGGGTAATTTTTTTTGAGCATTTGAATAAGAGAGAAAATGTCAACAGCAGCAAGCTGAGTGGCCCATCCTTGTGTTGCAATAGAGCCCTACATCTTTAGTAATCAACAGCAGAGTTCACAGTGGAGGAATTAAGATGGTGGTCAATTTTTCAACACAAGGTGACCTTATCTTTCTTTTTTCACCTTCATGCTGCCAAAGTTGGAGAAAATTGTCTCTGGTACTACTTTTTTCATATTATTCATCACGCTTATGTTTTTGAAAAAATACAAAAACATCGAGTTATTACAAGTTCAAAAATACAATCATCAGTGGAATATATGACATTAAAAAAATAAAGAGAGAAAGACTGAGACTACACTAATTGCATAGGGAAGGCAGATTGCGTATTGTTCAGGGTAGGTTTATCTTTTAAAATGGACGGGGATTCTAAAATGCGAAGGTTAATTGTACCGGATGTAAAAGAAATTATTTTAAAATCATCTAGCCGAACTGGCAGGTCACAACTCTCTGCATGAGAGCAAACAGCAGATTGGGGAGGGGAAGAGAGTAATTGTTTAGTTTGAAAACTCCTTCCAGCATGCTCAAAATTTGGTCAAAACGTTCTCTTTTTTATTGTAATGTTTTTAAATAAATATGATTTCAATTAAAGCGATTTTCTTTGCTCTTTTATTCATCGTTAGACTTTACAAAAAGCAAAAATTTTACTTATATGCTTGTGTTTTTTTGTTGTCTGTATTATTTTCATCTTACCTTCTTTTTGAAATCTTTGATAGCTTTTTAAAAATATAGTCAAAGAAGTAAGTCCATCATTTTTGCAATTTGGTCATAAATATGTATACAGTGTTCCCTTGTGTAGCGCGATGTATAAGTTCCAAACCCCCCAGCAAAAAAGGATTTTCTGCGAAGTGGGATCGCCAATTTTTACATTTATATTCATGTCCATTTACACTTTTAAACCCTCCCTGTACAACTATTTAACCCTTCCATTAAAATTAATGACAGCAGGCTTCCTAATATTAACTTCGTCCTTTTTGATGTAGCAAATGTTATAGTGGGCTATTTACAGATAAGAATTTTCTTGTTTTACCACATTTAATATCTTTACCTTTTCGACGATAGTCATCATTTTCCGTGACTGTTTAGGCTTAGAAGTATCCTTAGAAGTATTAGCCCGTTTTGGAGCCATTGCAGAGGTTTTAAACACAAATAAAAGTTCAAAGTACATACAAAAAAATCATAAGACACAGCGTAAAACAATTTAAACCGCAAGCACGTTGTTGCAAACAGAATGAGAGGTTCACCAGAACAATTCCAAAGATTATTTCTATAGATATGAATATTGGAAGCACCGATTACAAGCCAGATATCAAAGTGGGGGCCTGTCATTGGCCATCTTTCATTTCTGCACCAATTATGGCCCATCTTGCACATGGCTCCTCCATGAAACTGATCTTGCGTAACCTTTGCAGACGCACAATGCATACATCTATAACTTTTTTAGTTAGTTCTGTTTCCATTTTTATGCTTGTTGGGGGATAACTGTTGACCCGGTAAGGCCCCTATCGTAGGAGACTGGCAAGACTCGCTATTCCACTT
>JACJUY010007142.1:0-12127 GCA_014220935.1 Platorchestia sp. MABIK
TTGAAGGTAGTAAAAAGTAGTAAAAAGTAGTAAAATTTGGAAGTGAAATATCAGTAGACACCCTGATTATATCCAGAAAAGAATAACAAATATAGTCGGTTGCTTAGTCGCCGCATTGTTGGGTCGCGCCCACTTTCTTGGCGGGACACGCCCACTTTTTGGCCAGAACGTGTCCGTTCCTTCACTTTTATGTACAACTTTTCTAAACCTTCATAGTTGAATAATTCAAAAATTACACATAGCAAGCAGAATGTCGTTCATGTAAACCATTTTTAAATGTGTTCCTTTAGTGACTCTTGGGAACGGAATATTTAATTTCCGTAAACGGCTTAAACTGCATATAGACCATTTTAACTTATTACATAAACTTTTGTCAATTTCAGTCAGCAATTGTGATTTCCTTTTTATATTGGCTAACTATGCTAAGCTTTTTTTTCTATTTGTGGACTGCATATATCCTACTAGTTTTTGAAATCCTGAAGTTTGAAAAATATTTTTCTTGACCATCAGTAAAATTATAGTAAATTTCTAAATGACCTAATTTTGTTTTAAAAAGTTTATTCAATGGCATAGCAAGGTTAGAGGTCATGTGATACAACATGGATTACTAATCAGTCAAAACTCAATGTTTTCATTCAATTTTCTTTGAGCAGGCTAACCCTTTGAGTACAAAAAGTTTAGGAATAAATTTCCAGGAGCAAAATTCATCAGTACCCTGAAATATTTATGAAATTGCACTAGTGTGGATGTTTTTCCCTTAAGCAAGTGCCTACTTCTTTATTTAAACTTTAAAAGCAATGAATCTTTGAAACTCCATGCTTGGAGAGAGACATTTTTTACATTAAAAATAGATTTTGAATGTGTGAAGAAAACAAATACAGGCTATTTCCAAACTCATGAGAAAATGAACAAAAATATATAAATTTCTCCAATTTTGTTCTTTACTTCAAATTATTCCCTTACAAGTTGAATTACTTTAAAATTATGTTAGGTGCCTAAAGGGGAACGTCCAGCCGCAATCAAGAAAATGGCTGTCATGTTTGTTGTATGGGATCTAGATCTGTAAAATTTGGCATACGGGTGTATTTTTAAAATAAATACGGGACATATGCGCAGACTTTTTCCCACTTTTGAAATAATTTCAGAGATGATGGAGAAAAATAGGACATTTTCAAAAACTATCTCCTCAAAAAGTTATTATTGTAGAGCAATGATTTAGGTTTCCTTGAATGCGCAAAGAGTTGCTGCATGGCCGGATGTGTTTTTTTTCTAATTTGCAATATTTTTTATGAAATTTCAAAGTTTTTCTTGAATGGCATGCATTTTTCTGTAGATTTTTCAATCTAACTAAAAAGTAACAGTGAATTTCAAAACAAACCCATGTCGAGCCATGCAGCAACTCTTTGCGCATTCAATGAGACCTAAATCACTGCTCTACCATAATAACTTTTGGAGGAGATAGCTTTTAAATTTTTTAACTTCAACTGTTCAGGAAGCACATTTTTCTACCAAGAAAACAGTGTAAGACCTGTTGTTGCTACTTCGGCCTTTGAGTTCCTTTGCGGCAAGTGAAGAAGCGGTCTTACTTATGCTTCTCCTGTGGTGCGTATTGGTGATACAGGACGGAGAAGTCGAAACTTTTTATTGATTGAATTTACATTGAAACATTTGAGGATTACTGAACCCGAAAGACTAGAATCAAGATTTGAGGGGTAACTAAAGTAGGGCACTACAAGTACCTTCCCGCTAGAGAGAAGTAGCTCAAGCGATATTATCGAGTATGTTCAGATGGTGTGAGAGTTGCCGTTGGGGCCTAGCATTGAAACCAAGTGATGAGACCGTGCGATGAAGCTGAATGATGAGGTCGTGCGATGAGGCCGTGCCATTATGCCGAGCGATGAGGCCATGCAATAAGGCCAAGATGTATGCATTTTGGCAGCTTGGTTGTGCATTTTTACGCTTGGTTATATGACCTTGAAGTGATAAGAACACCTAGTAGAAATTGTGACAAAGGTTGCTTTGTTGGAGAGCAGCAATAAGTGCTACTGGGTCACCAGTTAAAAGGGGCAGGCAATGTAGAAGCCTCGGCCCGTTGGTGAAATTGCTGCAGAACTGCTGTGGTCACCAGTTCTAAGGGCAGGCAATATGGAAGCCCAGGCCAGATGGTGAAACCGCCAAAGTACTGCGGGGTACACAGTTGTTTGAGCGGCTGGCAATTCGTCTGAGGTCACTAATTGTAAGACCTGTTGTTGCTACTTTGACCTTTGAGTTCCATTGCGGCAAATGAAGCAGCGATCTTACTTATGCTTATCCTGTGGTACGTATTGGGGATACAGGACGGAGAAGTCATAACTTTTTATTGAGTTTACATTGAAACATCTTAGGATTACTGAACACAAAAAGACTAGAATCAAGATTTGGGGAATAACCAAGATAGGGCACTACAACAGTTATTTATTTGCAAGCTATATTGCTTGGAAAAATAGACACTGTTGATGATCTGAAAGCTATCTGAACATATGAATATTTTTTCTTCTAAGTTTATTGTGGTTCCTTGAAGGAACTGGCACTACAAGAGGTATTACTGAGTTGTATCATAGATACATGTCACCATAGCTGGGCGTTATCGCGATAACGATTTTGGGTTATCGGTTATCCGATAACTTTTTTTCCCGAGTTATCGATTTATCGGTATCGCCGATACTTTTGGTTCCAAACTATCGATAATTTCAGTTTTTCCCGCTGGGATTCGACATGACGGGGCGGGACGAGTTTGGGACAATTACTATCCGTGTAGGATATACGTGTTATGGTGTAATAAGGTTGGCCTCTTTTGTGGCCTTTTTGATCAAAAGTGTGGCCTCATGTGTACTGGGACATCTGGCAACCAATATCGTTATCGCTAGTATCGGAATTTTGGAGTTATCGATTATCGGCGATAAATTTTTTGCCAATTATCGATTATCGGTGATCGCCGATAAGGTTTTTGTTATCGATTTATCGGTTATCGCGATAACGTTTTTTCGGTATCGTGCCCACCACTGCATATCACTGCTCCAGAAGCGCACGCTGCGGCATCCTCCTTGATTCCCTCCTTCCCTTCTCAGCCCACTTTTACTCTCTCATGAAGCAAAGGACAATGTGTATCTTTGCTAGCTTGTGAACTTAGCGTTTCGGTATCAAACCGCAATAAAAAATCCAGATATATCTGGTGCATGTCAGATGCGGTGACTGTCCGGCGCTAGCTGCTGCACTTGAACCAACCCCCCTTCCTGACCCACTTTCCCCCTCTCACAAAGCTCAGAATGTTCTGTACCTTTGCTAGCTTGTGAACTAAGCATTTCTGTATTGAATAGAGCAATGAAGAAATGAAAAAGAATTTTCAGAGGCATGGCACAAGCGCTTATTGGTCGGCGCTGGGCTGCACTCGTACCCTCCCTCCCCTTCAAGACCTGGTTTCCCTCCCTTATGATGCTCTGATTGTTCTGAAACTTTACCAGCTTGTAAGCAAAGCATTCCTCTAACAAATAAAGCAATAAAAAATCAATAATTGATCAAACGTTCCCCTTAAACTGGAAGTACTAGCAATCTTGGCACTAGAGTAACCGTCACTCCCCAAAGGGTTAAATTAATGTTGCTCTAAGGCCCAGTTCATTTTCACAAGATTAACATAGCTGCACAGCACATTTCCCTCTTCACTTTTTTGGCTGGTGAACATAAGCTTATAGTTTATTTAGTTATTAATTATTGGTACTAAAAAGTTTCAGAAAAGTAGAAAGAAAAAAGTACATATATGACATCTATATACATTTAACCTGACAAGCACTGTAGAATAATTTCAATAAACGTTATTGGAGAGTTATCATATCATACAGAATAATCTAATACCATAATTATACTTGAAGGGAAGGCATTCAGTTTCAAATCAGCTGGAAAATAACCACCCTAATATTATTTAAGGTGCTTATTCTTCAAAGCATTTTCTTCAGGAGCATAGGATAGGCAATAGGTTAAGGTTAGTTAGGTTGGTGTATCTCATGGTATGGGGACTGGTGCTGTGAGATAAATACTGTTGGGTTACCTAAGCTAATAGAACTCTTTGAGGACTCCTATCTTTTGTGCCCTCATTGCTTTCTTCAGTTTTCATGTCCTCTTTGCCTTTTATTCTTTTGCCTTCTTAACTTGCTGTTTCTATTAGCAGGAAATCCTATGTGGAAACATAGATTGCCTTTGTTGTGCCTAGGAAGTCCTATACTAACATAATATATTAACAATTATAATAGTCTTTGCATGATGTCACACTTTGAGCCTCATGGTCATTTTAGAGCCTGTCTAATTTTTTCCATGGTTTCGGAGTTCTCTCAATGTCCACTTCAGTATGGTTTTCAATACATTAAATGTGATCAGCAGCTTAGAAAATTTTCTAGTTTGATAGATAGTACCAAGGGAAAGCAAACTGACTTGCGTGACAAAAATTTGAATAGTGACCTCAATGTGCAGATATTTCTATCACTTATTTTACAACTATTTAAACTTCGGCATATTGATAGCACAAGCGTTGGTAATGCACATTGTTCTGTAATTCATTGTTTATTATATTTCTAATTTAATATTGTGCTTTTGATTTGTTGGGTTTCATAGAGCTTTATTGTTCAACCATTACTGTGAGGTCAAATTTTATAAGAATTTTAGGACATGAATGTGAATGCAGGTTAATTATTATCTACAAAAGATTCCATCTCATATATTCATGTCTTTTGAGTCTAATGTGCTTCCAATATTCATTCCTTGAATCATCTATTGTTTCATATTTTTTGGGCCTGAGGAGCTAGTTTAGTTGTGGTGCATCAAGATAGATTTTGGCTCAAATGTAATTTTAGCAACCTAAGATCAGTCATGATTTTTTACATCATAAGTGAAGCAATGTACTTGTACATGCTTTCCACCTGAACTCAGNTAAAATACACTTGCATGCAGCATTTTCTAATTCACAATCTACTTAAGAGAATTTCTTGGAGGAAAATGATGTATTAAGAATAAAAATATTTTGTAGAAGTATTTTTGTGTCATGGTCATTTGGATTAAGAGTAAAAAGAGGTGTGTGTGTGTGTTTAGTAGCTTCAAATTTACAGGTTATGCACTACACTTCCCTGCTAATTATTTTTTTTTTCAGGTTGTCAGCTAGACATGCTGTACTTGGGCTGGTTGACTTCTGTGCTTTATCCAGCCATTCTTACAATCTTCATTTTGCCATTTTTCATTCTTCTTTTCCTCTACTTTAGTTCACTTGTTCTCTACATCTACACTCGGAGGTAAGTTTTTGAAATAAGTGTAGTCTTTAAATGCTCTCTTGTGATCTTCATTTCTTTGAGTTGCACTTTTTGAGTGCTTGTTTAATGCAGGTAGCCATGGACGTGCACTGTGAATGGAATGCATCAATGTTTAAACTGGTGATCTACAACACAAAATTAAAAGAAAAAGTGTTGCTGCTTATTCTCTCATTTCTATTTTCTATAAAGATGTGGGTAACACTTGAATGAAAATTTTTTTTGGTATATCATGAAAAAGTAGTTAGAGTAGTAAAAGTAGTAAGTAGTCCTATAGCTAGAGAAATTTAAAATTGCTGAAAAGCTCAAAAGATCTTCGTCAAGTGAGTGACATGGACAGCTCATCTGCTTGAATGAAATGCTCATTTTTTCCATTCTTAATACATCGAGTTTATTTTGTAGGATGAGCTAACAACTGCTCTTCTTACTGAAGGTTTACAAAATCTGAATCTTTTGGCTAGAAATAAAATTAATAATTATTAAAAGTGAGCTAAGCTCACTTGGATGGATGGTTTATTTATTTTCAAGATAACTTTGTTACCATAACATAATTAGTGTCTCATATGGTTTTTTACTCCACTGTCTCAATCCTTGCTTTTATGAGCAATTTTGAATACTTATCAGAGTTCACTTCGATGCCTGTGTTGTTCTTTTGCCAAAGCCCCATCCTTTTTCTGAGAATGTATGTTGTGTTGGTTATGCCATCCAGAACAGTGTGCTTATTGTGCCCAGCTATAATGTGTGTTGGTTATGCCTGGCAATTAAGTGTGTTTGTCATTCCCAATAGCTGTGTGCTTACTGTGCCCAGCTGCAGCAATGTGTGTTTATTGTGCTCAGCAGTTAAGTCAACACCCCTGCTTTATATTTAATGATGGTTTCCAAGTTATTCTGCAGGCATTGAGTAGCATTGAAAGAGCCTGTGTTGTTGAAATTAGCAAACCATTTTAATGTATATGAGCTGCATTCATTTTCATAATTGTCTCCCCACATTAGTCTCAAGTAAAATTTTTCAAATCCCTTGTGAAGTAAAGTCAACACTGTAGAACCCTCCATTATAAAAATACATAATTAATCCCAAGCACACACAAGTTGGTGCCAAATTACAGAAAAGTCAAAAATTTCAGTTGCTTCTTAAACTTTTTCATTTACTGATCAAGTAATGGTTGGAAACACCCACTGGGATCTCACCATAGTAAGAGGGACAGATCAATCTGCTTGTACTAGGCCCCCCAAAAAGTTTTATTTGGCTCAAAGTTTTTATCTTGTCAACATTTTCAAAATTACATTAGATTTTACCATGTTTTACTGCTGTTTTTATGTGGTACGTCAGGTTTGTGTACAAAATGTGTAAAAGGCGTTATAAGAAAGTTTCCAGAGGGGACTCATCATTGCTGCATGATGTGACTTGCATAAGGTGACGTGCATGCGTCCAATTTCATAATACAGTGGAACCTCACTATTCATACACAATTCATTCCAGGAGACAGTTCAAGTGGCGAATCATTTATTTACATGAGATATGATGTAAATTGAATTAATCCATTCCAGACTTACAGGTGATTGCTTATTTAACCTGTTGTAATTATATTTTAAACATAAAATACATAAAAACTACCCATGGACTGCCCCGGGGACACATTAGCATCCACCACTTTTATTACGTCTTCATTTTGAGTGTAGATGATATGGTTGATTTTGCCATGCCAAACTGAGTTGCAAGGGCTGAGACACGAGTTCCCCTTTCAAGCTTTGCCACGAGTTCTTTTTTCATTTCAATTGTCGTTCTTAATACTTTCCTTTTAGGCTCGGTTATATCACTAATTTTTTTTGGAGCCATGATGCTCTATTCCGGTACAGTATTAATAGAAATAGCAATAAAATAGCACTAAGTTTCATGACATGCGTACATGTTGCATAGCTTACTGAGGCTAGCACGCATGGTCTACCATGCTAGCACGAGGCTGCGCTAGCGATCGCGAGTCGCGGGACCAGTGACGAGGGGACTCGGTGACTCTGTCCAAATCGCGTGGCAAGCGTACGAATGACGAGTTGAAATTAGCTTTGACCAGACGGATGAATAACAAGTTGTACAAATATAGAGGCGGACGAATGGTGGGATTCCACTGTATCTAATGAATTAGTGTTCTGAGTTAGGTTACTCAGTGAGGCTGTGTACAGTCTAGTGATGCAAAAAAAAAAGGTTTTATTTGATGGCAGTTTTTTTTGCAAAAAAAACGTGTTTTTATGTGTTTTTTTTTGTTTTAGTTTTTTTTGCACGAACCAAAATTTGTTAAGTATATGTCTGTTTTTTTTGGCCACATAAAATATATTAATATCCATGCTTCTATAGTAGTGATTTTTTAGTAAAAAAGATGTTTAAAACAAAAAAGCATGTTTTTTTTGGTCACATAAAATATATTGCAATCCATGTTTTTTAGTCATGATTTTTTTGTAATATAAACATCAAAAGGAAACCATACAGTAAAAGTGGTGTCAGAAGACCCACAATTTCCAAGAGGAGTGTAAGAGCAACAGCAGGAGCCCCGAAACTTCATTGATGGAGTCAAAATTCAGGGCTTACTATCTCTACTATGTCTGATTTTATTTTTATGTGACCAAAAAAATCAGACATAGTAGACATAGTTAGCCCTGAATTTGAATTTTGACTCCTCAATATAAGTTCTGTGGCTCCTGTTGTTCCTCTTAGATTCTTGTAGGAAATTGTGGGTTATCTGCCACCCCTTTTACTGTATGGTTTTGTTTTGATGTTTTTATTACAAAAAATCATGACTTAAAAACATGGATATCAATATATTTTATGTGACCAAAAAAACATGCTTTTTTAAACATCTTTTTTACTGAAAAATCATGACTAAAAATGCATGGATATTAATAAATTTTGCAACCAAAAAAAAAACCTTGCTGTTTTAAAAAAAACATGTTTTTCCAAAAAAATCATGACTAAAAAACATGGATATTAACCCCTTCCCCAACAATTTTTTATATTAAAAACGTTTCTTTTTCAGACAAATTTTTTATTTTGTTTCTTGATAGTATTTTTGATGCTGGTTATGAAAACAGTTTGTAGTTATTTTTTCTTCCCATTTTTGTGGTTAACTTTTTATTTTGAAAATACCTCGGTCGGTAAAAACGAGTCACCCCCCTCCTCCTCCTCACTTGTCAAGAAATAGTCATTGTCTGATGAACTATCAGAGTTATCAGAAGTTTTCAAACTTCTGAGGGAAGGTTCATATTTACTATCTTCTGTTGAACTTAACATTTGGGGTGTAACACTTTAAAATGCTACAAAAAAATGAATGCAAACGTGGATGCAAACAACACCCATCCGACGGCAACGGATGTTGGAGCAAGTCTAGTAACAATGTTCTTGAAATCCCACAGCTCTACCCTATCGCCTCTGCCAGGTGTACAATTTGACGAGAATACTCGTTTCACACGTAGAATGGTTTACAAAGGCTTAAAATTGACGAGTATATACGTATGTAGCTGGTTTTTGAAGGTAAAGTTTTAGACGAGTATACTCGTTGACGACTGAAAAAAGAACATTTTGTAAAGACGAGTATACACGTTTCTGCCGTGGAAGGGGTTAATATATTTTATGTGCCAAAAAAAAACCATGCTTTTTTTAAAAAAAGATGTTATTTTACAAAAAGTCATTAATATCCATATTTTTGTTACGATTTTTTTGCAAAAAATACATGATTTAAAAAAACAGTTTGTTTTTTTTGGCACAAAACATTAATATCCACGTTTTTCCAGTCATGATTTTTGCAGAAAAACATGTTTTTAATAAAACAAAACATGTTTTTTTGGTCACATAAAATAATAATATCCGTGTTTTTTTAGTCACAAATTTTTCTGTAAAAAAACATGTTTTTTTAAAAAGAGCATTGTTTTTTTATGCCACATAAAATGTGTTAATATCCATGTTTTTTAGTCATGATATTTTTGTAAAAATAACATGTTTTAGATTATTCATTAGTTTTAGCCTCCCTACCCGCAGCAACAAATGCGATCCAAAGAGAAGGGGGGGTGATAGGCACCGTTTAGTATGGAGTTAAGGAAATGCAAATAATTAACGCTGAAAGGGCATAGAAACAGTAAGTTGTGAAAGAAGATTATGAAACAAGACCAAAGTTGAAGAAGAAAGTAGTAGGTGCTGAAAAACAGGACAGCAGTGAACCAAAAATAGGTGTTCCTTAACATTACAAAAACATTTTATTTCAACCAAAAGAAAGCCTACCCAACTCTCAGCTCTGGCCCTCATATTGTCCATTTTTTTTTAAACAGCATGGTTTTTTTGGTGACATCTCTATCAATGGCCATAAGTAAAGATATATTATTACAACACACCATTTGGGGAGTTGAAGGTGATTCACATGCATTGTAAAATAAATGAAATATCAAAACATGAAACCTCAGAAAATAAAATAATTTCATACAACCATAGAAAACCATGAATTAAGAAGTATGCTGTTTTATTTTATAATCTGACTTGATAATAAATAATGTAATGTAGTTCTTTTCCTTGCTGAGTTATTTTTGAACAAAATATTAAAAAAAAAAAAAATATCCAGGTTTTTTTTGGCCATTGTTTTTTTTTTGTAAAAAAAACACGTATTAAAAAAAAAAAACCCACGGTTTTTTTTTAGTCACATCTCTAGTACAGTCTACAAGATGTGTTTTGTAATTGCAAATTCGCAAAATTTTGCAAAACTTCCGCAGGCCTATGGGAGGGTATCTCGTCAAGGGCCAGGTTTTTAGTAATTAAATGCATTCTCAGAAGGATCACACTTGATTAAAAATTAACCATGCAGCTAAAAGCTGTCGTCTTCAAGAACTGATGGGAATATTGGCAGAAACCTGGATATTGTGCATTTGAGTCATGAGTTGACGATCGTGCTGGATCGGAGAAGAGTTGGATTTGACTCATACG
The DNA here is from genome assembly GCA_014220935.1 of Platorchestia sp. MABIK. Taxonomy (NCBI): domain Eukaryota; kingdom Metazoa; phylum Arthropoda; class Malacostraca; order Amphipoda; family Talitridae; genus Platorchestia; species Platorchestia sp. MABIK. The sequence goes on from JACJUY010007142.1 coordinate 10,285, forward strand.
ACCATTCATGGAATTTTGACTCAATGATTGAAGGGTGTAAAAAATTTGTGCATAAATGGTTCCAAAAATGAAAAACGTTGGCGTGACTAAGAGAACATTAGAAGTAAATGTTACCTTAGCTTCTTAGAATTGATGAGAAATGATTCTTAATTTTTAGAAAGTGTCGGCACTGGCATCGCGATTGTACAGTGAGGACAAAATAAAACAACATGATTAAATCATCAGATTCCACATTTTTAGACCATGTACAATTACGAAAATTAGTAGTGATGTACCGATTTATCGGTATCGGTAAGTATCGGTCATTTTACTGGTATCGGTAGCGGTAAAATCCGGCCGAGACTTTACCGATACTTTCCCATGATACGTATTTTATCATAAAAATTAAAATCCTAAATCATGAAAGAAAAAGTATAATCAAATAAAGAGCCTATTCATACCTAGTAAATTTGTTTAACTGTTGGATTACAGCGTTTAATCAGGCCCGCTAACTAAATTCATTACTTTGAATTCCCGATGAGTCACGTACGGTCAGTAAGTGAGAGCTATTTGCCATGAATAGGTAAACACAGTAGCGACATAAAATTATTATACTTGTACAACTAAAACCTATATAGTTTTACCCAATTTCCATTTCTCAAAGTATATGACAGGCTAACAAAAACCAAACCAATTAAATAAAGTTGAAGGTGCATTTTAAAGTTTTTGTAAATTTAATAAAGAAGTAGCTGAAAATTCTATTTTAATTTAGCTTGTAAATTGTCAAATAATACGAAGCTAATAATTTTATTTTTAATATATCATGTAAATCGCCGTACATTACGAATCTTGCATTTTTCTTCTATTTCAAGACGTTTGAAAAATTCACGAACAATCTTATAGTTGGTTGCTTGTTTGCAGATCTTTTCGGTTTTGGGGCCTATCGAATTTTAATGTCTTCTTATTGCCAAAGTATGTATTTTGGTGTGAAAAACACGAAAATGAAAACCATTTTGTGGAGAAATTATTCATTAATGTTCCTAGCCTAACCAAGGGTATAATTTCTAACACCTCACTGTTAACCATAGTGAAAACTTCGTGGACCCTGCAACAGGTGCACACACTCAAATGATTGAGAGTGTATGGCATAGTCTAAAAATGAAATAATGCCAGGGAGGCACTCACCGACAAATGATATATTCTTGTCTGTGTGAGTTTGCGTGGCGAAAATGTACCAAGAAACGGCAGTTTTTTCATAAAATATTAATGGATATGAGCTTAATAAATAATTTCTCTACAAAATGGTTTTCATTTTCGTGTTTTTCACACCAGAATACATACTTTGTCGAAAAAACATAAAAATTCGATAGGCTCCCAAACCGAAAAGAGCCGTGTTTGCTTCTGCACATTGTGTGTTAGTACATACATATACTGCTTGTGTTCACGCTGCTGTTTCTGAGACTAAATGCTACGTTATATTACTATTTTACGCCTGTAAATGGGGAAAAATATCATTTATAATTGATTTTAGTCAGATAATAATAACCTCAGTTGGCAAATAAAGATTGCTAAACAGTGAATACATATTTGTTCATACATGCTAATTACGGTTTCACACGACAATAGAGCAAAAAGATGACGCAACCGAAAAACTTTGTGAGGGAAACGAATTAAACCATGACACTGGACTGCAGTGTTGCCAACTTAGGATTGAAGTACGAATCTCGCCTAGCAGGAAAAGTAGCATTAAAATGTAAAATTCAGCATTTTACAGAGCAATTTGACCCATGATGTCAAATTTAGTCATTTTCAATTGCTTTCTAGCATCTATTTGTTGACTCATGGTTACTCAATGACTCATTGA
>JACJUY010007142.1:12883-43909 GCA_014220935.1 Platorchestia sp. MABIK
AGTTGAAGTTCCGTCCAAACCTAGTTGAAGTTCCGTCCAAACCTAGTTGAAGTTCCGTCCAAACCTAGTTGAAGTTTCGTCCAAACCTCGTTTGATTGTTTTGGTCCACTTTTGGAACCAGTTGCTATTAGAGCTAGTCTACATTGCATTGCAATACGATTAGAAACACTTATCTGTCGAATGGATTTCATTTTTTTTAACAATATAGTCAACAGAGCAAGAGCAGTTTTATTATTCATAATCAAAAACTTATTGTCAAAATTGTTATATTATTAGAAATATTTGTGAATAATTTTATTATAACACCCATGTAGGGCTTATAATGGTTTTATCTTAATATAATTGTTAAAGTATCGGTATCGGTTGAAGTATCGGTTAAAGTATCGGCATTTCCAAGTATCGGAGTATCAGTATCAGTATCGGTCAAAAAATTGGGATTGGAATCGGTATCCGCCAAAAAATGGTATCGGTACATCACTAAAAATTAGACTATATATAAACAATGGTATAAAAAGGTTAATAAGATATCTAAAACCTGCAAATATTCAATAGAAAAAATGTATAGGAACATTTTAATAAATACATGAACAAAAGTTTACAACACATTTCAAGAAATACATACATTAGTACTTGTTGCAGAGCCATTATTATTAATAATGGCTCCCCTCAGGGTGATGCAACTATTGTATCTATGGGAATTAGCACTCCCTGGGGGACTATGTGAGGGCCTGAGATAAGCGTTAGGTAGGCTTCCTTTTTGTTGAATTAGAATAGGTTTTTGTTTTGTTATGAAGCGTCTTTTTTTCGGTTCACTGCTGTCCTGTTTTTCAGTACCTACTACTTTCTTCTTCTACTTTTTCTTGTTTTGTAAACTTTTTTCTTAGCTTACTGTTTCTGTGCACCTTGTGCATTGACTCCGCGTACCCTCAACTCCACACTAAATGGTGCCTTCCTCCTTCCTCTCTAGTAAAACTTTTTTATATAATAATATTATTAATTATGGCTTCAAGACGTTTAGAGAAGTTCACTACCAGCCTTTCCAAGTTCTGGGTGTAATCTTATCCCATTCTTCAATGCAAATTTCTTTGAGTTCAATGATGTTATTCGGACCTCTTTTCTGAATCTTCAATTCCAATTCTCTCCAGAAGCTTCTGATCGGATTCATGTCCGGGGATTGACTTAGCCATTCTAAAATGTTTATCTTTTTCATCCTCAATCATTCCTTGGTTTCGTTTGTGGTACACTTTGGATCGTTGTCTTGTTAGAAGGTCCATCTACGTTTCAATTTTAATGAACAAACTGAAGGTAAGAGTTGCTCTTCCTTCATGATATTTCCTACCATTCATGGTTCCTTCAATGATGTGAAGTTTACCTACCCCTGATGAGCTGAAACACCCCTGCACCATGATTGAGCCACTTCCAAATTTAACAGTGGGTATGGTGCACTCTGGTTTATACTCCTCGTTTTGTTGCCACCAAATATGGTTTATGCTGTTTCTCCTAAATAGTTCGATTTTGGTTTCATCTGACCACAGTACTGAGTTTCAAAACGCTGCTGGCTTGTTCAAATGGTCGTTGGCATCCTTCAGCCTGGCCTTGATGTGACGTTTCTGGAGAATAGGTATCCTATGAGGGGTGCGGGAGCTAAGACCTTCACAGCATAGTGCCCTGCTGATCGTGTGTTTGTTGGCTTCGATCATAGATGCCTTGTAATCATCCTTCAATTCTTAACAAGTAGTTTGAGGTCTCTGCACTGCTGTTCTAATCAATTTTCAAACAGCACGGTCGTTAATCTTCCGTGGACGGCCGGAACGAGGCTTGCTGAGAGTTGTATTCCGGCATTTCCACTTACACATTTTGATTCCAACCGAGGCTATAGAAACACACAATTGTGCACATATCTTCCCATATTCCAAACCTTCATTATGAGCTCCACAATACGTTTGCAAAGGTCTTGGCTGATGTCCTTATTCTTACCCGTGCTGACGACCTTTCAGAACTAGAGCTGCTGTACCAAAGACTCGTTATTGGAGATGAATGCTGACGAAAATTTGCTTGCCAAATAGTTGAATGTATTAGAACATTGTGGAGTAATTCTATTATAATTTTAATGTATAATATTGAGAAACAAGTCTGGGATTGTAAACTTACGTTCACGTTTTTATTATACATGTTCCTACATATTTTTAATTTTATATTTGTAGGTCTTAGATACATTTTCAACCATTTTATATTGTGTATGTGTATATAGTCCAATTTACGTTACTGTACTTGGGTTAGAAATGTGGAATCTGGCAATTTAGTCAACGTGTTGTATTGTTTTGCACCCACTGTGTGTTTGAGTGTGCCCCTAAAACCTAGTGCCAGAGCATGATATAACACACTTCAACCTTTTCAAGGCAGAACAAAGCAGTAATGAATACATAAAAAATGAAATACAGGCTAATTTTTTTAGGATTGCACTCCTAAGGCACTGCATGTGTTCTGTAATTAGAGGAGATAATATGTTTTTAACCTACTAGTTGAACTTCATGTGTTTGAACTAAGTTTGAAATTCTGATTAATCTAAGGAAATCAGAATGTAGCACTCCCAGGAGGAAGATGTGAGGACCCAAGCTTAAGGTTATGGAGACGTTCTTTATGTTTGAATAGAAAAGTTTTTTTTTGTTATGATGAAGTGATGACTTTATCTCAACTGAGCATGTTGGTTTATCAACTTGGCATCTTATTATATTGCGTGTGTTTCTCCACATGTTCCAAGTTATTCAGTATTATTGGGAAAATTTATCAATCCACAAGATTGACTTCCTCCCCAGAGGGATACAGCTTTTGTATCTATGGGAATTAACGCTCTCAGGGGGGAAAATGTGAGGTCCCAAGCCAAGAGTTATGTAGGCCTTCTTTTCGTTTGAATAAAATGTTTTTGTATTATTTAGGACCACCTGTTTTTGGTTCACTGCTGTCCTGATTTTCAGCACCTCTGACTTTCTTTTTCAATTTTTATCTTGTTTCCTAACCTTCCTTCTCAACTTGCTGTTTCTACATGCACGGGATTTTATGCGAGAACACAATTTGTGCGTAGATTCCACGTTCCCTTTACTCCACACTAAATTGGACCTTCATCCTTCCTCTCATTGAACGCGTTTGTTGCTGCAAGGGAGGCTAAATCTAACTTATAATAATAATCAATCAATCGATCCACAGGCTTGAGCTATTTTATGGCTGCCTCAAAAAAGTCTAATCAAATTTGTTATATTCCTTGCTCATTTTTTCATGGCATTTGTTCTCTACGTGCATTGGCTAACAAAAAAGTCAAACCAGGGGAATATGAAAAAACAATATCAGAGATGAACGTGTACTTTGATGGCAAGAATAAGCACCAGCAACGATAGCCGTCAGTCAAAGTATTAATGTCTACTGGGAACAAATTTTATTTCAAGGTAATAGACGGGTCTTTAAGGAACATTGGTACACATTTACAAGACAGTGCTTAAGATTCAGTCAGAAAAATCAGAGCCGCTATTAAAGTCTTCAGGTGCAAGCCTCCACACTTTCCGTTAGTGTACCTAGGAAAAATTAACAGAGGAAGATGTAACCATAAAGAAGAAATCGTGCAAAATTATGCAGTACTGAAATCCCAGATGACTTACAGATTTAATCTCCACACCCAAACCAATACACACCGATAAGATCTACACATCCAAACCAATACACACCAATAAGACATACACACCCAAACTAATACACACCAATAAGATCTACACATCCAAACCAATACACACCGATAAGATATACACACTAAAACTAATACGGACCGATAAGATCTTCACACCCAAACTAATACACACCAATAAGATCTACACACCCAAACTAATACACACCGATAAGATCTACACACCCAAACTAATACACACCGATAAGATCTACACACCTAAACTAATACACACCGATAAGATCTACACACCCAAACTAATACACATCAATAAGATCTACACACTCAAACTAATACACACCGATAAGATCTACACACCCAAACTAATACACACCGATAAGATCTACACACCCAAACTAATACACACCGATAAGATCTACACACCCAAACTAATACACACCGATAAGATCTACACACCCAAACTAATACGCACCAATAAGATCTTCACACCCAAACTAATACACACCGATAAGATCTACACACTTAAACTAATACACACCGATAAGATCTACACACTGAAACTAATACACACTGATCTGATCTACACACCCAAACTAATACACACTGATCTGATCTACACACCCAAACTAATACACACCGATCTGCTCTACACACTCAAACTAATGCACACCGATCTGATCTACACACCCAAACTAAGTACACACCAATCTGATCTACACTCCCAAGTTGATTAATAAACACCGATCTGATCAATACACCCAAGCTATAACAAATGCACACAGATCTGATCAAAACACCCAAGCTATAACTAATACATACCGGTCTGATATCCTACTATGCACAATTTTTTATCAGGAGGGAGCGGAACACTTCAGTAGGCTTCAACTAAGGAATCTTTGATGCCTACGTACGACATAAGCCAAGAGCCGCGACTTGCTGCCCATCTCGTGAAGTGTCTCCTTGCGGTGGTGAGGTGATGGCTGCAGGCGCGTACTCGCGCGCGCAGGCTGCTTAAGTACTATTGTCTATTAATGAAAGGTGAGCACCCATGACTCCATTGAACAAAAAGAGGGCACATTTTCGACATTGGCACTCCTGACTTATACATTTTAGTGACATTTAAAGATAATTTTTTTCTTGTTGTTTGGAGGTGGCGACAAGTGCGGGAAGTTTTACAAGAAGGGCTCAATGACCCGTGGGCTGGTGGCCGCTACCTAATATCAGTGCTGTGGGACGCCCATGGCTACATTTGGCATGGTGAGTTCGGGGTGGCAGGCATGGACACCAATCATGTCTACTTTTAAATGTTTCTTGAAAAGCATTGTTTTAATGGTCGAAGTTTTTGTGATTTGTTGGAATTCTTACAATTTTTAAAAGATATGATTTAAGCCATCAAATTAGAGTTGTAGGAAGAAATTGTGCACACCTGTGGGTTATGGTGCAGTACAGAGAAGTGAGCTGCCCCCATCATTCAGGTCACATAGCAACAGACATGTCAAGATCAGCACCACGTACTTCCTCTTGATTGTGCAATTTTATCTGTTTAAAACCTAATATTCCCGTGGGTAAACCGGTAACTTTGAGATTTTAAGCACTTTTGAAGTTGTTCCAGTTAGGTTGCTCAATTTTTAAATATGTAAAAATATCTAATTTGATGCATGAATTAGGGTGCTGTATGATTATTTGCTTTACTGGGGAAAGGTTGACTAATGCTAAATGTTCCAAAGGCTTAATTCCAAATGTTGAACAGTGACTTTCAACATCTTAATGTAGTGCCTAAAGAAAAAGTACCACCTCAAGTTCAAAATAATCAAACTTGTCAGGAAAAATTCATTTAGTAATTTGGAGATTTTTAGTAATGATATTTGAAAGAAAATTAAATAGTCCAATACAACAATGCATTCCTAATTTCACATGGTGAAATGCATTGTCATAATGGACTTTCTAATTTTTTTCAAATATCATTACTAAAAATCTCCAAACTACTAAATGAATTTCTTCTGACAAGTTTGATTATTTTGAACTTGAGGTGGTACTTTTTCTTTAGGCACTACAATAAGATGTTAAAAGTCACTGTTCAACATTTGGAATTGAGCCTTTGGAACATTTAGCATTAGTCAAGCTTTCTCCAGTAAAGTAAATATACACACAGCACCCTAATTCATGCATCAAATTAGACATTTTCTTGGTAGACCAGGAGCCAGGTCTGAGTTTTCATCTTGAATCTAAACATATTGTATATATATTACCTTAAAGCTTGATGCTATCTATAGTGTTAGGCTGATTGTATACTAATTAGACTGCATTTGCTTTAATTATACAATCCTACAGAATTAGAGAGAAGACTTTGACAGTGTCTGTGAAGCTAAACAAAGAAAAACTGCCTCATTTTACAGTACATCAAAAACAAGTCTCACTTCTGCTCATCATTCTTAAGACTCTTTTCCAAAGTATTGTAGCTGTAACTATTTTATTTCTTAGCCATATTGTGCAGCTTTTGGTTGCACGTGACACTCGACATGCACAATTCAAATTATTTATGTGGGTTGAACACCTTGTTCTGTTATCGTCATTTTCTAGATGCAACTAGCATAACACTTTGTTTCTAATGACACTGACTGTTTGTTATTCTCTCCGTAATGCAGGCTATGACGTGCAAGGAGTGGAGCACATACCTGCGGACGGAGGAGCTCTCATCGTGTACTATCATGGTGCCATCCCCGTGGATGTCTACTACTTCGTCGCTCGCTTCATCACCAGCACCGGCCGACACGTCCACTGTGTGGGGGACCGCTTCCTCCTGAAAATTCCAGGTGCGTCTATGCACTTGGAAACTGCTTTTGCGTGCCAATCTCCACTGAACTCGTTTGATGATCATTTCAGGGCTTGAAAACAAATGTTTCGTTTTAGGACTCGAACTAAAAGAATTTTATAATTTCAATAATAAGTAGCCTTTTGATAGTTTTAGTATTGCTTCAAATTTGATCAAGATTGCTCTTGCTTCCTCAAAGACTCAGTGTGTTGCATGCGTGGCAATTGAAATGTAGAATATAAGTTAATGTTTTCTGTTATGGCATTGTATCTATTCATCAATTCTTTATTTGCTGTAACAGTATTTTACCTAATTTACCTTTTACCTGTCACTTGTGATCAAGTATTTCATGTTGTAGATTATTCAGCTTCTCGCTTAAATTTCCAATTCCATGATGCTGCAGTGTGTTCAAACTACACATCTATACTAGTCAAAAATTCCACTGAGAAAGCATGTTGCATGTTATCGATCTTGTGTACTTTCTTGTATGAGAAAATCATTCAATGAATCTGCTCATCTATACACAGCAGAAGTATATATCAAGTCTTCGTGTGTGTCAGGCTGGAACTCCATCTTGGAAGCGTTCAGCGTGTCACCGAGCTCGGTGTCGGATTGCGTGAAGACGGTGCGCGAGGGCCACTTGCTGGCCATCAGCCCAGGTGGCGTGAGGGAGGCGCAGTTCTCCGACCACAGCTACTCACTGCTCTGGGGCAGCAGGAAGGGCTTTGCTAAGGTCGCCATCCAGGCCAACTGTGTGAGTTCTTGGCGCCATTTTGGTTGTGCTGGTCATGGTAGGCAGTTGGTGTGTTGTGCTTGTTGTGGAATGTGAAGTACTGGTTGTGAAGTGTAAAGTGTTGGTTCCTGAAGTATGGAGTGTTGCTACCTAGTGAAGTGTGGAGTGTTGGTACCTAGTGAAGTGTGGTGTGTTGCTACCTAGTGAAGTGTGGAGTGTTCCTACCTAGTGAAGTGTGGAGTGTTGCTACCTAGTGAAGTGTGGAGTGTTGCTACCTAGTGAAGTGTGGAGTGTTGGTACCTAGTGGAATGTGGAGTGTTGGTACCCAGTGGAATGTGGAGTGTTGGTACCCAGTGGAATGTGGAGTGTTGGTACCTGGTGGAATGTGGAGTGTTGGTACCTAGTGGAATGTGGAGTGTTGATACCTAGTGGAATGTGGGGTGTTGGTACCTAGTGGAATGTGGAGTGTTGGTACCTAGTGGAATGTGGAGTGTTGATACCTAGTGGAATGTGGAGTGTTGGTACCTAGTGGAATGTGGAGTGTTGGTACCTAGTGGAATGTGGAGTGTTGGTACCTAGTGGAATGTGGAGTGTTGGTACCTAGTGGAATGTGGAGTGTTGGTACCTAGTGGAATGTGGAGTGTTGGTAACTAGTGGAATGTGGAGTGTTGGTAACTAGTGGAATGTGGAGTGTTGGTACCTAGTGGAATGTGGAGTGTTGATACCTAGTGGAATGTGGAGTGTTGGTGATAAAATGGGAAGTGCTGTAAGTAAGCATTGAAGATAAATTGTTTAACTTGAATCTCTTGCTTCCTGAGTGAACCAAATGCTCTTGCAATCGCTGATGATATGAGGACAATGCTGATGAATGTCATTGTTCTCATCTACAAGCCTGGCATGTCTTGTCTCTACTATTAGGAAAGGACTAAGTACCTAGCATGCAAAAGGGACTAAGGTCATTTATCTGCCGAGTGTTTCTTTGAATTAGCTAACAGTGATGACTCAGGTATACCATACGAGTAAATCATTTGCACTATAGGCTGATGTAGCGCTAGAATTTTTGGCTATTAAACTCGTATTTCACACTTGTGTAGGAATGTTATTCATGAATCCAGCTGTCTCGTGTTAAACATGCGACTTAGTAGGCTTGTTTTCATGGGGGCATTAAGTTACTTCCTGTATTTCAGCATTATTGATGATTGAAAGACAAGGCAGAAATTTCTCAGAAATAGCACTACTCAATAGTGCCGTCATAATGCCATAGCTTGCGAGTTCTTTATTCAATTTACCCCACCCTGCTCCGACGGCGCCCTCCACTATCGTCTAATGTTGACGTGTTCCCTCAGCCCATCATTCCAATGTTCACCCGCAACATACGGGAGGCGTTCAGGGTGGTGTCGTTCCCCTCATCGCTCTTCAGCGCCCTCTACACCCGCTTCAAGCTCCCTTTTGCTCCGATATACGGTGGATTCCCTGTCAAGGTGACGCTCTTATACTCATTTTGTGTTGTCTTTAGTGTGGGTGTGAAACAAGTGCGATCACATTATGATGTGTCAGGGGTTAACCGATAAGATGAGCTATGCTCTGCAGCACACCGTAACTGCGACCCATGCTGATGGTCGATACGTGACGAGCACTTTAGAGGTTGTGTTGATGTTTTTCTTTCCTCTACCTCTGTGCTGGTATGGAGGATTGGGTCCAGGTATTTCATTTGATGTCATGTAGCATTTTCACATTCAACCAGCTGGAGGGTGCTAAATTACTTAAACACTTAGAAGTTCAAGTTACAGACTTTTGCACCTCACTACCTCGTGCAACAATTTGACTAAACACTTATGCAAAAATTTGCATTTTTTTAGTATTGTTACTTCACCCATTAGAGAATGCTAATTCGGTGCTCACGAGAAGTTGAATGTTGACATAGAGTGGCGTTCGCAATGTATTGTTTCGTTTATTCAAAACCTATATTATTTTATTTGATTGAGGTAGTTTTTGCCAAATTTTGCTACTATGGTAATATACAAATTATTTTTCTTGTTCCTTTTTCCTTTGTCTGACGAGGGAGGCTGGTGTGCTTTATGTGTCACCTCTACAAGAATTTGTTTGACCCTAATTTTATTTTTCCTATTCTCCTTGTCTGTGACTCATGTGAAGCTGCGATCAAAGACTGCAGGAAGATCTGGCGTGCAAAGAACATTGTTTTGTTGACATATTTTCATCTGTCCAACTCTCGAATGCTCAAATTGATTTTACGGGCCCTGTAGGCACTCAAAATACGACAGCCAATGAAGTGCTAGTTGTCCAAGTAGTTTAGAATTGCTATGCCCAAAATGTTTGCTTGTTTTATTCGGCTATAATACGTATAATATATTGGAATCAAATTAAATAAATTCACATAAATGTCTATGAAAATTTAAGCAAACTTGAACTTAATATTCATCACATTTAACTGAATTTTGTGCAAGGGTTTCTCGTTCAAAATAATCCCAAGTATACTTCTACGACTGGCACTTCATAAGTTATCAATGGTGTAGTAGTTTGCATTTCCTTGGTGTCAGAAGATGCAAAGCGTTCAATAGTTTCAAACAGACCAAGGAGAGGAGGGGTAATTGGGAACTCTCTTCTCATGTGAGCATTCATCCACTTGCAAAAAATGTCATCCCAATCTTGTGTGGCACTTCAGCAGTGTGCCATACTGGTATACCAACAGCATCAGTTGTGGCTATAAGGTTGACCGCCAAGTGTTACTCGTTTATCTTGACAGTGAAGGAACTTTTGACGTTTTCAGTTGGTGAGCTACTTGGGCCCGTGCGTGCACCCACTGCCGAACGAGAGCGAGGAGCACCTGGCCCGGCGTGTGGAGCGCGCCGTGTACCGCCTCATCAGCAAGCACCAGAGGCTGCCTGGCAACATCCTCGCCGCCCTGCTTGACCGCCTGCACCCCAAGCTGGCACCTTCCATCCTTGGGCCCGGCACGGGCTCTCTGCCCGACTACGATGAAGATTCACCTGATGAGGAACAAATATCCGTTCTCGAGAGCAGTAGTTCAGAACGTAGGTCTATTGAAGAAGTTGAGCCAGATGGCAGCTCTCGATCTGCTTCTGTTGATGACGTTCAGTGTCAGCCTAGTACAGCAGCGTCTAGTAGTCAACCTGTTGATAATGCGGGCTCAGCTAGCTTTTCACTCTCATATGAGGCTCAGCCATTGTCTGCAAGTCGGGAAAAGAGAGCGGCTAGTTCGCCCAATGTTTCAGAAACAGCGAGCAGCGGGAGTGATTTGACTTTCAGGAGGGATTCTTCTGAATCGACTAGAAGCATCACTTTACCGCCTGCTGTTATCGAGGAGTTTAAGGCTTTAGCTCTGAAAGCAACCATGCAATCGTCGACCGTTAGAAAGAGAAAGAAGAGACGTACTCAAGCTCGTTCTGCTGTACAAGAAAGAGGTGATTCTGGAGAAAGTTTAATTCTGCCTTCATCATTGATGGAAGATATTGCACCACAACACGGTCAATCCGAGGTGTCTGAAACAGTGCACTCTGAAACCGAGGATATTTTGACAGCGTCAGATGCTTTGCAACCTGATTCTAAAACTGTGCCCTTGGAAGCAGCAAAGGAAAGTATTATCAGTGCGTCTTCAGTTAGTGACAGCTCTGAAAACATTCGTGACTCGATTGACACGACCACCGAAGATGTACCTGGTCACAGTGAGCCTCTAAAGAAGAACGAAGAGATAATCAGGGAAGGGAAGACTGTCTGTTCTATGTCTTCCACTTTGAAGTCACCAGTTGTTGAAGACGAATCAAAGACACCAGTATCTGAAACGAAGAGAGAAACTTCCGCCAAAAGTTTTATAGATGAGGTTGTAAGTGATAGCCATAAAATTTCTTCTGTATCTGATACTCCCGAAACAACTTCAAAAAGTGAACTACCCACATTATCTTCTGAGACAGATGATGCTGGAGGTATTTCTGGAAGTTCTGGGGAGGAGTCCATTGTTCAAGAATCCCTCCCAGCTCCTCATTTGAGTGCAGTTGCTCTGCAATCTTTGGCTAAAGACGCACAAGAACCTTCATGCGTTGATGACGAGCAGCGGCTACCTTCAGTACCTGAGAGTTGCCCCTCAGAAGTGCTCGAGTCCCGCGAGGACCATTTCAGTTTGAGACCCGAGGAGATGACGAGTGGTGAGCCTTGCTCGTCCGCTCCAGAAATTCGTGAAGATTTAAGCTTTTCAGAGAACGGCAAAGCGTCGCTGGCGGCGGAGGTGCGGGGCAGCGAGCGCGCCTTAGAGAAGCCCGCGTCGCACACCAGCAGCGACAGCGAGAGCAGCAGCGGCAGCAGTTTTGAGATGATCAATGCGAAGAAGACACAATCGTGAGGTATACTTATTAGGATTTACCATGAACGTGCACTGAATGGCATTATGACGTTGTATACATGTGTATTTCTAAAAGAGTGTACGTAGTGATGAACTGCAAATATGTTGTTGAATGCATCTTTGGTTGAAAAACCCCATTTAAAGTAATGAAAATTTTATAGAGTTGGGCTTATGGTGCAGTTGAATATTATCCTTAAATCTTATACATTCAAGTTAAACAAATTTACCTCTTGACCGTGTGCAATGGTTTAAGTTGAAAGAAAATGTTGCCACTTTTTGCAAAGAATTTTCTAAGGGTGCAGGATTTATCAATGCACTCTTTAAGTCTAAAAAAGAGCTGCTTTCATGTAACTGGGGCCCACAAAAATCCTGTCGAAGCCCTGGTTACTAAATACTTCGAGTTATCGTGCTTTACTGCTTAATCGTGTAATGTACTATTTTGATGTGTAAGTTGACGTTAAAAACAGGATAGCTAGATTGCCTTTTTTCTGGCCAAAATGGTTCAGTTCGACCCTTGGGAGCCAATCTGGCAAGCCTCTAGTGCGCCGTGTCAGTACTACTCGGAAAAAATTTCCTTGCTTAGATTAATGAGCAATTGCGTGTTGTCATGCTTATCATTTAGGCTGCATCGACCATATGCATCAGCTGATACAATTTTAGCTATGTGAAAGATTTGATAATTATTTGCTTTCATACTATTTTCGGAGGTTCTTCTGAATTTGTAGTATTTTTTTATTCATCACTCACACTCTGTGTTGGAATGGTTTTTAACTTTTTATTCTTCATGCTGTTGAATGCCTCACAACTTATACGTCTGTTGAAATGCACAGAAAGAGCACCTCTTTTCTGTGGTTGAGCAGATTTATTGATACCTTCTGACATGGGCTGCTCAGGTGTTTATGTTATGCGTTTATCCGTACCTGTTCAATATGTGTATGCATCTGCTTATTTGAAATTATGTTCCTATGCAACTGTCAGTGGAAACTACAGGACCGTAACGAATCATTCCGATAGGCGGGGCTTAGTCCTCCAGAATTTGATTTTTAAAGCAGCGAGTTTCATGTATTGAGGCAATTTTTTGTGTGACAGCTCTGCGAACGCATTTTGTGCTCCCTTCATACTGGAGTGTGTGTTTTATAGATGTGGGCTCTTTGCAGTTTGTACAATTTAGGTTAGCGTCGTGTGCGGTGTTGAGCTCGTGGTGTGTTCACTGATTGTGTTGAGCAGTTTGATTTTGAGATTTGACCTATCTTTCATCACTGAACGTTTCAGTCTTTGGGAACAGTACATCTTGTTTTGACTCTGTATGTGGCTATGGTTGCAGTGTTGAATTGTTTTCTCATTTTGGTGCTCAGGAAGGTTAAATTGTGGAGCTGCAAATATTACCGCCGCCATTCAACACGATTACTTGACCGTCGTGTGAGGTTTGGTAACGACCTCTTTCATCTTGTTAGAAGCACACCAAGTCTTTTATACAAAATTCTTGGAACTGGAGCCGTTCAAGGAAAAATTTCGGTAAACTTTTCACCGAAATATTTATAACCTTGTTCCAGCAAAGTCTGTGAGAAATGCAAATGAAAGGGAACAGCTGTTACCTAGCCGTCTGGAATGAACCCTAAATCGAAATTTAATCCTTTATTTAGGGGGGCTGTTAGCTGCAGGAATGTGATGCTCAGTCAGGGTTTTCGTGAAAATTGTCATTAACAGTTTTGTCAATATTATTCTCCAGAGAAGAATTGCGAAGATGATCATACGTATTCCAACGTATTCTTTGAACGTGTGTTCGCAGCGCAATAATGGTTTGTGAGGCTCCTCAGTTTTGCCTAGAGGGGCATGGTAATTATGTTAGTCCTCATTCGTTGGAAAACTTACGCTTAATTTAGGTTACTTTCGCACATTTTGGCGTGGTTTCTTTCCTTCACACTTTCCCTAAGAATTAGTGTGTTAACAATGCTCAAGAACTTCCATTTGCTTCGCCGCTTTCCGATCAGAAATGAAATCAGATTTACTTTCCTTCATTGGACATTTTATTCAGTCATTTGCTTCTTCCACTCACAAACCTATAGACGTCAGGGAGACAGACCTACTGCAGAAGCGTCAGGTCTGCTACTGTGATCAGCTGGCAACCGTGAACATAAAGGACATCTAAACCAATAGATGCAACAGCAGTATTATTCAATATGTGATCAGTTCTGACTAGTGCGCTGAATGTCATCGGAAGCATCTGGACTTGAAAAGTGATGGCACTTCGAACCTAATTTTCCCAAAATTTTAGAAGGTTAAGGTAAAAACTTTGGTTAAAATGAAATTAAGCCTCATGAATTTCTGTTTTTTTTTTCATGTGTTGAAAAATGGTTGGTCGTGAAAGCTTCAGCTTATCAAGTTGGTGACCTAATGAAAGGAAGACAATGGAGCCCTTGTTGGTACAACACTTTCTCAGTCGAAGTAGCGATTACTTTCGACAAAATCTGTCGAGTTGAGATAATTCATATGCCAGAGTTCAAGCAATTACGGAACACTTGAAAGTCAGATATTTGTGTACAATATTCTACTGCTGTTAAAATTCATCTTCATTTGATTCATTGATTCTGAGCATTTTTTAAACTGTGACCTGTGTATCTATTTAAGTTGTTTTAGTTTCATTTAAGAGTATGGTCAAATACTTAGGCAACTTGTGCAGCGAATATGGTACTTTCGTGTACTCTGTTACTATGTGTAAGTTAGTTCTTAGAGGCAAATCTTGGACAGTAGTTTCTGTCCGATGTTCAGCGTATATGATGCATATTTCAACGCTCATGGTCTGTGCGAGTGAGGCGAATAGCTGCGTCATGAACTGATGTTGCGTCGCTGGCTAGCCCTCGCAGTGGCTGGTTTCTTCTGCTCAGTATTTATACTTTTTAGGTGTTACAAAAATGTCTTCTTTCGAAAAGAATTTCGAAATGTTTCATAGGCGCAGTTTGTTGTTGAAATCGTTCAATTTTTATCTTAATTTTTTTTACTATATTTGACTGAGCTCTTATTTTTATTTTTCGCGTGTACAGTTATGAGCAAAGAACATAGTCCTTATACCTAGATGAACTTCAACTTCTTTGCATCTTTCCTTGTACGGTTCTGCGTTTCGTCTTAAACACCTCATGGGGGAACTGCTAACGTATTTACGGGCGAGAGTGCTCCCAGGGGGAGGATGTGAGGTCTCGAATTAAGATTAGGTAAGCTTTATTTTTGTTGAAATGGTATAGATTTGTGGTTTGTTGTGAACGATCATCATTCCGTTCCCTGCTGTCCTTGGCGGCAATTGCTAATTTCTTTTGCTTTCATCTTGTTCCATAAATTTTTTTCCACTTCTGCTATTTCTATGCTCAAGGAATCGTGTGTAAGAACACACCTGTGTATAGATTTTCCGTTCCCTTAATTCTGAACTAAAAGAAGCCTACCCCTTTCTTCTCTTGGGAACACCTTGGTTGTAGTTAGGGAGGCTTAAACCAGCTAATATTTAATCGAATCGATGACGATTCCGGCTGTTGCGAGGATTTGAAATTTGGACTCTTTAGGCTAGCTTAGAGAGTTGTGATTAATATTGAGACTCATAAAAGCCAAAGCTGAGGTATCCATATTTGAAAGCTGGTGTCCTTAATTAAAACTTCGGCTCTTTATATTGAAGTTAGAGCTCTCAATACGTAAATGCGATCCCTATTAAAACGCAGCACAGATGGTTGGATTAAGTTTGTAATCTACGTTAACCTTCGACCCTCGAAATTTTTACTCATCATTTCGATGTTATAACTGCCGTTTGTAAGCTGCTGCTGACATCAGGCCGCTGTCGACCTCAGAATAAGGAAGGAACTGCCCCTAAGCAGTGCAATTCAAAGAACACATTAGGGCAAATTCGACGTGAAATAAAATATATTTGAGCTGTGGATTTGAAATCCACTTGGGCGGTAAGGGGGTGAATATGGTCTTTACGACCCTGTCCTTACCTCGTGATGGTGGTGGAGGGCTTGCGAGCTGCCGTGAAGGTTTGAGGCTAAACTGCCTCGGCTCCGGTCTTGGCTGGTCCAATCGGTTGGTTTAACTGAAGCATCCTGACTAAAGAAGGGTCATGAGTAAGGGAACTCAGGTAAATATTAAATATTAAACCATGCTCCGAGACTTGAGTTAAAAAGTCCCTTGTTATCCCTGGCGTTCGCGGAGACTGCTGCGAGGTGGAGCCGACGGTTGGAGGGGGTATTTACTCCGTATTGGATATTGTGTGCTCGCCGTTGGTACAGAGATGTATCAGAAGACTACTGGCCACCGCGGACGTATGGTTCGAGCTGGCCTGGATAGATGGAGAGGGATCCTCACACAAGATTTCCCTAAACCTGTTCTTGCTACTTCTTCTTCGAACCATCCATCTTCTCCGGCTACGAAACGGCCTCCACATATGGACACTATGGATGCACACACTCGAGAGCGACTTCTTTCTAGCAGCAGGCTCAGCAACCTCGTCTTGCCGGTAGGAGTGATGAGGCCGAGCTAACATGGGCCACCGACTTACCTCATGAGCCGTATGTGCCTCTCTCGAGTGAGCCAGCTTTATGTAAGGACGGTGAAAGTCGAAGGGGATACGCGCTGATCAAATCGGTGCGGATAATGCTTGCATCAAATCGTCGCGGATTCTCCACTTGGTTCGGATTTCTACTTAACCCCACTATTCCCACGGATTTCAAGAAGTGCTATCTATTATAAAGCTAATGTCGGAATGCCGATGAGCTGCGTGAAAGTGATTAAAGCTCACTGTGACCTGTAACACAGCTTTGACGTTAGACACGCCAAAATTGCTGAAGCTCAGAATGGCAGCCTCTTGGTTGTGGGAAACCAATATCACGGCACAGGTATCTTAGAAACGCGAACTCTCGCGGGAGTCGGTCTCTAGATTTACCCACATGAGAGCCTGAACGAGTACAAGGGTACCATATGGTACTCTTATTTCTATTATTCACAGTATAGTGACGACGAACTCAAGGAAAAACTGAAGCAGTTCCAAGTAAAACCAATTTATCGAATAAAAAGGAGCAAGGAGCTTTGGTGCCCTTCCCGATCATGGTTCCCACTTTCGAGCGCTGGAACCAATGTCCGTGGAAATTAGAAGAACGAGACGTCCGGTGCGGCAGTATAATCCGAAGCCTCGCCGCTGTTACCACTGCCAGGAATTTGAGCATGGTACTAAGATAAGCATTAACCACCCTGAAGAACATCATGAGCTATCATGCACCAAACCCAGAACATGCGCAATTAGCGATGAGCAGCATCTTGCTAGCTCCCTGACTTTTTCGTAGTAAAAGTTGAACGTCTGAAAACAAGCGCTGCTGACTCAGCAGTGATTTAGTTATGGGTAGGCAAAGCGCACAGTCTGCTGCGAGTTCGTTCAGTACCAAGTTACGTTCGCGATAAGGTGAGGGCTGCTCAGGCCTGGGCCTGCCACTGTTCTTTCTGGCCAAAGTCGAAGGGATACTGATGCTGCTGAATGCCAACCTTGCCCTCATAAAGGGGCGGATCCTGTAAATTCCGCTACCAGCCGGCGAACGCGCTCTCTTCCAGTAGCAAGAAGTAGTTCTGAGCGGACTAATCACACAATCACAGCGGCACAAATGGACTTGCCAAGCGAACCATTGCTGGCGATCCCTTCCATTGCCCGAGCGCAAACGTATGCAAACCGACATGCCGCCATCTCAGGAAACGGCTTTTCCAAACTGTGTGAGCGAGAGCACTCATCGGAAGTGAGAGGCATTACTAGGTCACTCCCTCATAGATGGGAGAAAAAAAAAAGGTTTAGGAACTAGCGGCTCTGCTTGGCTGAGTTCTGAAACTCATGCAAAGGTTAGTGCAGTAGCCTCATTCGACCAGACAAGTGGTAGCCAGTCACCACAGTCATGGTGACGCGGGAAAAGCTCCGGGATCGCTCTGCCATACGCGTGGAAGGGTCAATGCCTGCCTTCGGCACGACCGGGCAACCTCGCTCACTGTGAGCGTGAATGAGGTAACAATGGTTCCAGAGAATTTTGCGACGCAACTTCTGAAAAAGTACCCAGCGCCGCTAAATTTTCTTTTTGGGCCTCCTCGTGCAGTGCCGCTTCACACACGGGCTGATAGACCCTCAAATTCTAAACCGTCTGCACTGACTCTTCCCCTCAAAATGTGGTCAGGAATGATACTTCCCGTTCAAAACCATGTGCACGCAAACCATGGACACTTTACTCCAATGGAATGTTAGTGGAAATTGCTGGAATTACGGTGATCGGGGACTCGCCCCAAGAGCAGAAACCTCATTTGTTTGTGCAGTATGCCTCCAGGAGACCTTGCTCTAAATCTTAATCCTTGACCCCCTCTAATTATTAAACTATATTGCATCCCTCTGTCACCAACCCATTACCAGGCTCAAGACTAGCATTACTGGTCCTGTAGGATAGAACCATAGCATTGAATAACAAACTACAAGTCTTTGTTCTAGGCTTATGCACCGGACAGCGCGTGATTTCACTGTGCAACTTCTATCTTCCAGGAGGACTGATGTTCCTGTCGGATATTGCCAGCATTAGCAAGCAGATTACCAGGCCAGCCCTTCTTGGAGATACGAACGCGAAACCAGTATATTGGGAGTAACATTAAATGATTGTCATGGCAGATTAGCGTACTTCCTCTCTGTCATAGATTATTGTTTGTTGTATACTGGAGCTGCCACACACACTTCCTTGCGCCGATCGGTGTCGTATCTGCTATCGACGTGAACACACACTATATTTTTCCCGACATTCGGTGAACTGTGCGCGGAAACACGTAGTGGCGACCTCCCCATTGTGGTAAACCTGGAGCAATATCATTTGGTCCCGATAAAATGTTTTATACTAAAAAAAAAATAATTGGAAGAACTACGAGGCCTTGGCACATTTGGGAGAGCATGATGAGACGCGAAGCGTGGATGAGTTGGTTGACCAGCTCATTCGGACCCACTATGCAACCGCTTGTGTACCTATCTCGAAATTGCGAGGCAGATTGGCTGACAAAATTGTCTTAAACCGAGTCAAGGCGCGAGCTTAACATTTGAAGGATGTAGCACATTAAGCATCGTGCCAGAAGTACATTTCTAGCTTCTATAAGTATGCCTATTGTGTACTTGCATGATTGAAACAGTATTTTCCAAGCTGAACCTTTTGCATTGCGCTGGCCTTCTTTCGGGTAGCGGCGCTTTTCTAACTCCATCCACTGCTAGTCTGTTAGTTAAAGGTAAAGAACCATTGGGTGCGCCGGGGATTGGTGAGCTTACAATACCTTGCTTGAATGGAGAAACTGTCTGCTCTCTCCTGCTTGCATGAATGAGTGTACTTGCATCAATATGTCTTCCTTTCTTCAATGAACTATCTGACGTTGATGGATGCAATACAGCTGGGCGCCATGAGAATGTGTCGTATTTTGCTGGATTACGTTCTTGTCTGGCGCATACAAATTTATTCTCAATGCATTGGGTGTCAACTACCCCAAAAATCAGTCCCTGCCGACAATCGTTTTTGGAACACGTGTTCGATCAACAAGCCATTGGCATTAAAATTTACACAGACGGCATCAAAACTGGTAATGTTGCACAGCTGTGTCAGAAGAGGTAGCAAGAGCTGGAAGGCTTCACTCGGAGACTTCGGTGTTTCCGGCGAATTTACATCTGGTAGTATGAAGGTGTTGCATCTGATTGATCGCAACCTCAATCACCTCTTGACCATATTAACGGACTCCAAATATGTCGTAGACTCTCTCCTGCCTTAAGCCAGTAGTCATTTTGTAATTGTTGAGATATACGAGATGCTGAATGGCGTTCAGCTCAACTCCAAACATATCAAAATCTGCTTGATGCCTCGACATCCTGTAATCTCGAGCAATGAGAGAGCTGACCTTGTGGCAAAGTGCACTGCCGTGGAGATTCACTTTTTCAGCCCCCTTACTGTGATTACTACTCATATTATTAAAACGCTGATTTGAGGCCTGTGTCAGAGTCGGAATGTGGATCATGAAAACCAAGAAAGAACTTACTATACGCTAGGGGACCTCATCGAGGTACCGTAATCGCCGGATGGAGGGGGTGTTGTGCCGCCTCCCTATTGGCCATACCAGACTCATCCATAGCCATTTCATGGAGCGGCTTCCTCACCGGTACACAGTTACACAGTGTCAGTGTCGCTTTCCTTGTATCGTTGAGCATTCCCTCGCCTTGAGTCCTGCACACGCTCTTGCTCGGCGCATGTGCTTCCCTAGCCTACACGCCCTTAAAACGGATCTAGTGCTGCGTGCCATGGTAGCTGAATCTGAGCGAACTCCCCTCAACATCGGCGCCCTGAAGACCTTTCTTCATACGAATGATATCCTTCCAGGGATATGAAGCTAGAAACCGTAGAGTAAGTTTGTGTAGTTGATGTGTGATAGCTAGCCTTGTTGGGCACGTGTAACTGTCTGTCCGTGACCTGAAATTGATAATTATGCTAATAACTGTGTGAATGGGCTTGGTAGAATTCTATATTACGTCCTGGACGTAATTCTTTGTGATAATTCTATGCGCTTTATATATCAACCTTTGAAACATTCGGCGCGATGTGCTTTTAGTTAGCGAAGCGCGAGCAACTTATCGTACTTTACTCGCCTACTTACTTATCTGGTCTTCAACTATTTTTATCTAAAACGACAGCGTATGGGTAAAATAACCAACGCTATCCTACGAAGGGGTCAAGGTGGCGGCTTGAAGGAAGTTTGCTCCTCATTTCTCAGTTGCTGCACAGCCCGAACTTTTGAGCCCAATACCCACGAGTAAGCTTAGATTTAAGCACCCTCGACTTGTTACACGGGGTGCAGCGATAAAATTTTGTTGTCTACTTTTTTCCATACTGAATTGAATCTGAGTGTTACTGACGTTTGTCTGGTTTCTCTTCCTCCAGGTACGCACTTCATTGGTCAATAACGAGTATTTCTTCTTACGAATGCACTCTTCTACACTTTTTTTGCTAGAACCTAAGACTAAGTGCACTGTTCTGTGTGGTAGTTTCTAGTCTCACTTTATGAAAATAAACAGTTGAGGTAAAGTCTGTTTTTCGGTAGGTCTGTAGAAATGCACTGATGACCGTGAGTAGAAAAATATCTGCGCTACTTGCAGCAATTAAGATTAAACACATTTTAGACCTCCAATCATGCTTCTCAATTTTGGGTTTCTTGACGTTAAACCGCAAATTTTTTCCATGAATCCTTCGTTTTAGAGTTGTCAAAGCCATCAAAATAACAACGACTATCTTTATTTGTTAAATGTTGATCCCCGACCGTAATTTAAAGCCTCGTAATCCCAAAAGTCATGCCTTTTGTGCTCATGTAGCAGGTGAAGGGAATCTCATGATCTACTTACTTCATTTCCTCATTTTTGTTGTCTGATCAAACGGGAAGGATCAAAGGATCACAACCGTCGCCACAGTGAAAGTCGATTGTCGACTTCTGTGACCGAGTATCTGCACTCGGTCTCAATTCTGACAAAATGAATCTCATCTTTGAATACATGATCAAATTGAAATTGAAGATATTGTAGGATGCCTTTCGTTGTGTGCTCGCTGCTCGAAGTTGTGAACTCATCTTACCATGTGAATAAATCTTTCAAATACTTCGAGTCAAAAGCTTAAATAATAAATGTAGTTATTTGTTGTTACGTGCATTGAAATATATATATATCGCTGATTCATAATAGTTCGTTTTGTGTTTGGGACATGAAAAAGGTAGTATGTTTAAGTTAATTAGGTTTCTTTATCTTGAACTATGGTGACTGTATTTCCTTAGGTGGATGCTGTAGGGTATCTCAGCTAAAATATAGACCAGCCGGACATCAATCTTTAGTGCTTATTTTGCTGCTTTCAATTTTCACGTCATCTTCCTTTTCTCTTTGTCTTTTCTTTCTCTTCGTACTTAACTTGCTGTTTCTACGCGCAGGATATCCTGCGTGTGAACACATCTTGTGCATAGATTAAGCGTTCCCTAAACTTCATACTGAATGGTGGCTTCCTTCATAATCTCTTCGGAACACTTTTGATGCGTTTAGGGAGGCTTAAACTAGTTTTTCTATCAAAATTTTACAGTTCTTACCAAATGGTTCTTTTTTTTTGCTCTTTTGAGATTGCCTTCATTGGGATTTGGGAGTCTTAATTAAAATAATACTAAGTTTGTGACGAGATCAATTATTTCGTTTTAATGTCACGGTTCTCTTGTGTGAATGGCTTCAAAACCTTGAAGATCGCGAGCGACGCAGGGCATTATTTTGTGCTCATCCGGTACTCTAAATATCCTCCTCCCTAGAGTGATGTGTTGTGGAGGATTGTCTCGTTTCTTGATGACTCTGCGGTCCTCAGGATTAAACTTAGGTCGTAAAAGTCCATTCACAAGGGCGTTGAGTGGACGGACGCCCGTAAAGGGTTTACATTCCTCAAAGGTAATCTGTGCTGCCTGCTCTGCATTTAGGGTTAAGAATTTATTAACTGTAACAATCTGTTTCGTATTTTAACTTCTGTTACTCTGCTTGCCTGATTTTTTAAATATATTCCCACTTTTCTGATGGAGCTGGACAAGATGTTCACTGAGTCGTCTTCTGCATTTATCTTTTTGATTTTGTGGGTGCGAGGGGATGCTGACTAGTCCCAGCGTTGCTCTCGATGAGGGTTTATGTGAGGTCCTGGGCTAAAAGTTAGGTAGGCCTTTCTTTTTGTTGGAATGAAATAGGTTTTTGTTTCGTTACGGACCACCTTTTTTCGGTTCACTGCTGTCCGGTTTTCAGCACCTACTACTTTCTTCATCAATTTTTATTTTGTTTCATGAACTTCTTTCTTAGCTTACCGTTTTTTTATGCACCTTGTGCGTAGATTCAGCGTTCCTTAACTCCATACTAAATGGTACCTTCATCCTTCCTCTCTTTGAATATCTTTGTTCTGGGAAAGGGAGGCTAAAACTTTCTTATAATCAATCAATTAATCTTGGTCTCGGTGCATCTCTGTACTTCAGTAAGATATGGTTGTTGTATTGTAAAAATGCGTTCTTTCTCTTGATTTCATTGATGTAAGAGGAATATCGATCGATACACTATTGTCTGTGTCAGGTATCTTATTCCTGACATCGCCGATTGCCAGGAACACTAAGCTCGAATTTTATTTATTCACTCTAGTGAAACATTTTTAATCGTCATGCTTTCACAGTTTCCTTTCATACTGTTCCTGTTTAGTGGAATTTACATGAATTACATTGATTCACCTCAACCAGTATCCAAAGTTACAGACAATGTCATGAAGATGACCCATGACTTGCTTGGACGCTGTTACATCACTACCAGCTCTGCTCTCTCTGGCTATTAAGATGTGCCGTTTGTGGAACAGGTGGCATGTTTCAGAGGAGAGTGAGCGTTGGCTATGCAAAACAATACAGAAAACTATTGCTGCGTTCTATTTTTAGGTCAGTGGCTCACTAACTTTTTCCTCCAGATTAGCAATTATCCAAGTGCACCACGATACATTGGTGAAACCTCGTGTGATCATTTTCTGAACTCCTTCTAACAAGCATATTGAATGCGTGTCTGTTCTCGTCAGAGGGCATTATTGACCGCTTCCCCCAGCTACGTACATAGTTTCTACATCACGGTTTTTAGTCTAATTTTTTGAGGTAATATATTAATGAGGTCCTATTCTTTACCTTCTTTCATTCTCGAGTGGGAGGCCGATTTGCTCGAGGAAACGCGAAATTTTCTGTCTCCGACTTTTTTTAAGTGATGGAGATTAGGCCAAATGCGAACATGGTTGGAAATATTAAAATATCTTCGCTGTTGCTTGTGAAATGCGCTTCTGCAGGTACAGTGGTGAAACTTTATGCGGTCGAATGATTCTTAATTTTGGCTTTGGGGAAAGCTCTTGGTAATTCTGTAATGAATTCTGCTAACTTGGCTCTGCCTCTATTGATTGTTAGAAAATATAGCTATAAAAGTTTAGTAGATGATTTGTAAACGTCATATAAGACTGCAGTTAACTAGAAATGGATTCACGCGGTGTGTAGAATGAGAATTGTTGATTTGGTGACTTGTTCTTGTGTGTGGAGTGTATCGGCATACTGACTTTACTGCGGTATTACCGACACGTAGCTTCAGGATTTGTGCTGATGCCTGTCTTATTATCGAGTGTTTGATGGTTTATTTTTATTTTTGAGCCATTTCATGAATTTAATTTTTGCTCAGCTGTTGATGTCGCATTGTGGCAACCCTTTAAAGTCTAGCATCTCTTACCATGCAATATTAGAAGTTTATCATCCTCAGTGTTTCATTGTTCCTTTTTTATTCTGCTTCATGTGGCTGTCTAGTCATCAGGATCTAGATGCTCGTGAGTTATTTTTTTAGCAAACAAACATTTTAGTCGTAACGTATTTTTAAAAATTCAAAAGCGATGAAAATGCAAATAAAATTAGTAATTTTATTAAAAAAACAATCGAAAACGTTTTGGTGACCAGCTCCATCATCAGTTCTGCAAAGTACAAAGTATGAGTTCTTCAATACAAAGAGTTCATCGTACTTTTGAACAGTAGTAGGGGTACGTCTCTTCTGGTGAAACACACAGGGAAGATACTCTTACTTATATTTCCTTCCCATCTCGCGGTTGCACCAAGTGATGCAGTAAATTGTTCAGTGCAAGGTCCGTCAAATGGTGCCCTCTCTTGGGGACAAAGTGCATGGCGAGTTCTTCACCCTCTAGGATCTTCGCCATCTCCGCCCAGTGCGTCTCCTCCGACACGCTGGCGAGACTTTCATCTGGCAACCAGAGGGCCACCTCGTAATGATGAGCCGTGACGTGCATGCCCAGCTGACGGACAACTTCACCCGGCCTCCGTTTCCTGCTCTTGTGAATGTACGACTTCGCTTCCTCTGGGCAAAGAAAAAACGAACAAAACTAGTTTTCCGCTTAACTGTATTTCTCGTCAATGTGATGCCTACTTTAGAAATTTCTTTTGATCGCTGAATGAGCGCATTTTCCATGCAGATGAGTGAAATGTACGGCAGTGGAATGATTCAAAGAACCTATCGAGTCCTTGCATGACCTAACAGGAGCTTTAGTAATACATCTCTATGTTCCCCATCTACCACTTATCTACAGTAACTTACAGTTACTTAGTATTCGAATGTCCTTAATGATGAATGAAACTCGATGGAATGTCCCTAGGTTATTTTCCTTTTCAGCTCTGAATTATTTCGCTCACTTTCCTTTACTTCTCACACTTCGTGAGAAAGGGAATCCCCTTATCTCCTAAATGGCTGCAATCGTCGAGGCGTCCCTCAACTTTACTCTTTTGTCTCATGAACTCAGTCTTCCACGACTTTCTCGTAGGCCCTTCCGTACTTCTCTCAAGTCTCGAGCTATCTATGGGAATTAGCACTTCCAGGGGGAAAATGTGTGAGGGCCCGAGCTGAGAGTTAAGTAGGCCTTCTTTTTGTTGACATAAAATGTTTTTGTTTAGGACCACCTTTTTTTCGATTCACTGCTTTCATGTTTTTCAGCACCTACTACTTTCTTCTTCAACTTTTATCTTGTTTCATGAACTTCTTTCTCATCCTACTGTTTCTATGCCTCTTCTGCGTAGATTTCACGTTCCCTTATCTCCATACTAAATGGTGCCTTCCTCTCTTCGGAAAATCTTTTTTTATCGGTAAGGGAGGCTTAAACTAACATCTAATCTAATCAATTCTCGAGCAAGCAGCTGAGATGCAGGAAGTCTGCATTGTGTACTTGCCTCCAGAAAGTGTTCGTTAACCCTTCCAGTCAGCTTCACGAAGGGCCTAGCTACAACACTCATCAGTAAAGATGTGACAAAATGTAGCACAAAATATGCTGCGTAAGTGCATAAATTTTTTCGAGATATGCAGCATACTATTTGACGATTTCTGCTCTCGAGATTTATATGCGGCATAAAATATGCACAAAGTCGGTGGCATGTGTGCTGGACCGAAATGCATACTAGTACTATTGATGGAATTCTGCAAATGATTTGCCAGAAACTATTCAATATAGCGTACATATTATTTGATCGAAGTTAGTAACGGAATATGGAATAAAGATAATCTGTTTCTGGATAGGTACATTTTGAATGTACTTGAACATTGGATGTTTGAATGGAAATTTCAATTAAACGAAGGTGTGATCTGAAGTTAGTTTTACTGTGAAATGTTTACAGTTCGTAGGCACAATTTGGCACAGCGGAATTAAATTTTGACCTCTTTCCTAGTTAGACAATTTCAAACATACACATATAGAAAAGAAAGTTTAATTGAACAATTCAAGAAAAACCATTAAACGTTGGAATTACACTTCATTATTAGATGGTATTTGAGGTTTTCAATAGTGAATCTCCTTCTATTATCTGCTAATATAGTTTTGTACTGGGAAAACACCTGTTCTACATCACAAGAAATAAGAGGAGCAAATGTGTAGCAAGATTTATCCGATGGAGCAAGTTCACCAGTAAACTCGTCAAGTCCTGCGGGCTGCCCGGATGGTATGGCATTAATTGCCATGAGCTTTCGGTAACCTTTGTTTTTGGTTAGAACGCTGGTCATCTTTTGGTGATAGCTTTGGTCATAAGTGTTTTTTAAACTTACTTCCACAGAATCCCTCATTTGGAAAACAGAAATAGGGAGTCCCCGAGTTTTCATGTACCCCATCGTGTTACTATTGGCGTTGGAGGTAGCGGCGTGTTTGGAGCAAGTTACTTGAATCTTTGCGATCTCAACGGAGCTTTTACGAAGATGCTTTTAGCGTTCGATATCAGTCTGTTTACGTCAGGATAGCTGAATCTTACCAGTTCTGCAACTCTGTTCAATCCATGTGCTAAGCAAGTTACATGAATCATTTTGGGGATAAGGACTTGCAACACATTCATTGCTTTCATCATATATGGTGCGGCATCTGTGCAGACTAGGAGAATCTTTTCGTACTTTATTTGACTTGGTCATTTAATTACACAACATAGCTGTTTATTGAAATATATGCAAAACAAAAGTCAGTCCTCTATTTTAAAATCTTCATGCTCCTCAGCAGATTACAGAATCACTGTACTACTTAGAATACGCTAATTTGCGTTATCGGTACAATCTACATTTTGCTTCCTGTATTCCAATAACAAACTATAAAACCTTGCCGCCAGATTAATTCTTCTAAAATATCCTAAATTCAAATGTCTCATTCCGTTCATTACTTCAGTCATGACTCGAAAATCATAAACCATCTTGGTAGACAGTTCCACGTTCAAAATTGACCAAGTTGTGCATATTCATCGGTTAGCATATATGCACACGTGCATGTTTTATGCTCTTAAAAAATATGCCGAGTTACTGCATATATGCACAATGTCACATCCCTACTCATCAGCGACAAGGTCTTGAGAGCACTCACTATCGTTCCCGCCCTAATTACTTAGCTCAGGAGCTCCTCAGTCTTACCGCTGTTTGTGCCTTAAGGGGCCCATACACGTCCACAAAAAAAGCGTCAAAATTTTGCATCAAAACTTTAACGCGTAACTTTGATACAAAATTTTGATTCATAATTGCTCACACACGTTTAGGTGTTTTTTCCATCAAAATTCAGTATAGTCGAAATCTTTGACATGGATGCATCAGTGGCCATAGCACTTGTGTTCGCATTGGACTCTGATAAACCTTCTGGTAAACTTCGGAAATGGTCAGGAGACTGGTATTTAAAACGTGAAACACATCATTTATCAGCAATACTGTATTAAATACAGTGTAAATATACATAATGTCAATTAATAAATTGCATTTTTTCCCTTTCCAAACAGGGAAATATAAGTGCGTAAAAAATAAGGTAACTAAAAAATTTGAATTTACCACGCTAAAAATAATGATCATCCCAAACATAAACACATTCGATAGCTAGTAAAAATTCTTTTTAATTATTGCATTTGCTAAATTTATACATTGGATATTTACGCTTCATCTAATCTGTACTACTTAACGTGAGACTGTAAAATTTTGCATATATTCACATAATATCTTTCATGACATTATTAGCTGCATTGGCAAATATGAAGTTTGACATCTTGAACAAATGAAACTTAAAAATTACACTTTTTTAATAAAAAATGTTTGTGATGGTACATTGTTGCAATATTACCAGAATAAGTCCCAATTCTAAAACGAAACATGTTTGTACAGAAGCTACGGATTTCCATGGCGTTATGTATGACTGTTGAAGTTGAAAAAATAAAAATGAAAAATTACACATGAACTAATCTGAATTGTTCCTTGTTTATCGCTTGTGACACTATCATCACTATTGGACAAGGTGCTTCTCAACTGGGCAGGAGTCTCCTGGTCTCTAAAAAACATCATATTATATTTATGACCTGCTAGAGCCCCATTTTTCCTGGCTGTCTGCGTATCGAATCTCTCCCCGCAGCTGCTCCTCCGAGTACTCGCCGTCACCATGTTAAGGCTAAATTATCATTATAGAACTACATCGCTAAATAACTACTCTAAGTGAAATGGCAATGGAAAAATTAATAATTCTATTGTACATCTAGAAAGTCCTAAGCAGCTTCGTCAGGATTTTGTCCCTGAATCATACCTATTTGTTCTCCAGTTACTATCCTGAATTTTTTTACCAGCATACAATTGACTAGAAACATATGTTTCACTTATCGCGGCTTTCCGTCTGTCCTAGTAAATTAAAATTACTGTCGCCCGGATATGCCATACCGAGACTGTAACAATTGTCTTAATTATCCCTCTTCTTCCACTGTCTAAGAAAAACCAAATTCTACCTTTTCTTCTGCAAAAAAATCATCTTATATGCTAATTTATCCTATTTTATGGTAAAGTTTTATCCTACTTCAATTCTACTTAATTTATTCTAGCCCACACCTAAAATGCAACTCAGTTAGTACATCTTATATAAGTTACGGAATATACTAAGATGGGAGAAGGATTACCATGATATTCCGTCAATACTTACGTCGTAAATGGCGTTACTAGCCTACTACTACTACTACTAAGATTGCTACTACTACTAAGATTGCTACTAGCCCCGCTGATCTTAGTGCATACCTGCGCCTGGGTTCATCTCCGTCTTTAATTGTCTTGTATAAATCCAACTTCCTCTTCATCTACTCAAAGCTTTTTTAGCAGACAAATCCATACCCACAATTGGAACGCCATTATTTTTCTGCAGTTATTCCAAACCGTCAAATCTTAAAATGCAATTCTACCTCTACGCTATATTCTAGGCGATCATAACAAGCACAAACAAACTAAAAAGTATTTACACAGCAGAGCTATCTGCAAGTTTGTACGCCGAGTTTCGTCTATACCAATGGTTCTTAACCTTAGAGTGTCAACAGTGTCTCCGTGCAGTGAGGACGTTCTATGTCTTTGCTCCGAAAACAAAGTGCCCAATTGGTTAATGATCATGCATCTCTAACCAAAGAGTGCCCACTCAAACCATGAGGATCCAAGAGTAAATTTCATCTAACCAAAATCCAAAAATCGAACAAAAAAGTGTGATATTCCCTCATAAAAAGCACTCAACCCTTGCTTCTTCGTCTTTTGCGAGTGTCTCCCTTCTCACAAGATGGCGGCAAGAAGCCCAAGCAAGAACAACAGTGAGGGTACGCTTGTGCTTGACTATCCAGATGTACAAAACCTGTCAAAACAGAGTAAGCAAGTAGTCACCATCCTAATTGACCACTTCAACTCAGTATTGTCTGACCACTGCAACTCAGTAATGATGAAATTTCAAAGCGAAATTAGTGACTTGAAAACGATGATTGAAACACTAACGAAGAAAGAATCTAATCAAAAGGCAATGATAGAAGAGCAAAATAAGAAGATAGATAACATAGTCTCCCGTCTAGAGCGACTCGAAAGGAAGGAAGAACGTGAAGAGTTGGAAAACAAAAAACGCACTCTGGTTATCTCAGGGGAACTACCGCTGTCAGATTCTGGAGAAGACTGTAAAGAAACTGTATGCCGGCTCCTGAAGGACAAAATCAACATCAACCTAACTAACTCTGACATCACTACAGCGAATAGGTTGGGGAAAAAACCTGCACCTGGAAACGTTGATAGGAGAAACATTACTTTTGAGCTACGACAATACGAAAAGAAGCAAGAAGTTTTGACAGCCTGCCGTGTAACTAAACCGAAATTCTACATTAATGAATGTCTCATCCCTTCGCGGGCAAATATAATGTACACTCTGAGATTGGCCAAACGAAAATTTCCGGAACAAATAGGACTCGCAAGAAGTCTTGACGGCAACATCAACGTCTACTCTCCGAAGATACCTGGACAAGCAACTCCGAAACCTCTGACCATCAACACGCCCGAAGCACTTAGTGTTATTAGTTATTTACTGCAGCATATCAGCAAGTCTTCAGAAGAAATCATTCGTAATTAGTATTTTTTATGAGCTGACCTACTGGTTTTAATATTTCTATCTCTGTCTCCCGGATTTCTTCTTTGTTTTCGGATAGAATCGTCTTTACCTCTTCAAGGTACCTACATTGAACTAGCAGCTTTGTTTGCTGCTTACTAAATTGTTTTTAAATTTCTTTCTTTTTGTCTCATTTTTTTATCGAATGCTCATACCGAATTTGTTGCTCAGACTTAAACTATGTGTTGCCACATGTGCTTCTAAATCTGAAATTAACTTAGATACCCAAGACCTTTATATTAATTATATAATTTCGCTGTCACTTCGATTCAAATCCATTTAGTCCTTTGCTACATCCTATGTGTTATATACGAATACCACTGGTATGACAGCTTTGTAACTACATTATTCGCAATTTATGATCCCTAATGCTACCACTCATGGACTGAGTTTGCGCTCTCCTTATGAGATCATACTAGATTTTAGACAATTTAGACTAATAATCTCTGTGTGTTTTAGTTTTTCTTTATTTTTTTGAATTTAATCAGAAGTAGGAATGTCCTTATTTTTATCTTGATCCTGTGGTTTGAATCATTTTTTTCCTATTTTTTTTTTACTTTACATCATATTTTTCTAACTATTTTTAAATATTAATGACTGACCATGTTGATGTATTCGAAAATATTGATCCAGATCTCAATCACTTGAATAGACTGCATCCCAACCTGAATGAAACTGGAAATTGTAAATACCTAAATATTGAAAAATTCAATGAATCGATGAGGAAAACCTGCAACGATTTTTCCCTTTTATGTTGGAACTGTAGATCCATTTATCTAAAAATAGATGAAATATCTTGTACCATCACTGAGCTGAACAGCAATTTTGATGTTCTTAGTTTCACCGAAAGTTGGCTAGATGACTCATCTAAAGACCTGATTCAAATTCAAAACTATTATAGCCATCATTCAC
>JACJUY010007143.1:0-13861 GCA_014220935.1 Platorchestia sp. MABIK
CCCCCCACGTTGGTTCTACCCACTGACAAACAATTTAATAAATAAGCTTGTAAACACTATGTTGTCAATTTACAAAAACAGTATGTAGCGAGTAATTACTCCAAGTGTGTATACTAACAGTACCACCTCGGGAAGGTGTGGGTAGGCTGGAGTATTTGCTACGTGCAAGTAATCCTTATCATATCCTTGTCTATAGACTAATCCCTTCACGATACGTAGATGATAATAACTCAATTCGGCACCAGTAAAAATGGTAAAGGGAACAGTGAAATTTCCAAATTAAATATGAATTTTACTCCCTACTACTGCAGTTCGCAGACACTAACATCGATTAAATCTTTTCCTCCTCCAAAATGTTGCACAAACCCCACAAATCCTGTTAAAAGGGGTTCACAAAATTGTCATCAATATCAACTTATATTTGAACAATTGAATAGACATTTAGCATTCCTTCGTTACATCCCTTTACAAGCTTCCCACATTCATTAACCATGCATTGACATTTCCCGTCAGCTATAGTCTTCGAATGTTCAACATTTCACACCCTTGCGCACACATCCTTTTCTCACTATATGCATGTATCACTAGTCTGACATGCCATAAAAGAACACAAATTTGTCACCGGCATAAAAGCAATGGCTGACACAAAAACAATCTTTGCAGAACCGAAATACTGACACTTGCTTTTTATTTATACTTTCAAGGTTGAGTCAACTTTACTCTAAGTCACCCAGTACAATGCACATCAGTATTCTCCTCGTACGTGAATAGCACGTTCCCTAAAATTTGCGCTTGACTCGTTGCACATTCATTTCAACGTGATGTCATTTATTGTGCCACACTCAACAAATGCTATTTCTGAAATGTCGGATACAATATATAAAATATTTCAAAACGTACAACGATGTGATGGGGAAACGCCATATGTTTCATTTATTCTATACATACAAGGCATTAACTCTGCAAGTTCTGCTCACTGCTCAATCATCGATAACAACACTTTTATTTACCTTCTGTATTCATGATACACCACTTCGTTGAGCACCTAGTGAAATATCGAACATAATACCTCGAAAACATGCATCGTATCCAGCAATCGCCTTATTTTGCCAATACATTTTAAATACCAGCATTGTATCAATGACAATTAACACTTCCATCAGAGAATGTGAGGTCCCGAGTTTACAATCAGGTACACCTAATTTTCTTGAAATAAAATACCTTTAATGCTTTCTAACAAAGCATCATTTCACGCTTTAATACTATCATGTTTTTCAGCTCTTAAAATTTCTCTCATAAACTTCAATCTTTTTCCATAGTCTTCCTTCTCGATTCACTTTTTCTTTTCTGTGCGCAAAAATCCTGCGCGTGAACACATCTCACCTTATGCATAGGTTTCCCGTTCTCTTAATTAACCCCTTACTAAATGGTGCCTTCACCCTTCTTCTCTTTTAAATCCCTTGTGGACAAAGAGGTTTAACTTGCATGCCATCAATCATCTCCATGATCGTATAGCAATGTTATCAACTATATCACCAATTTGGTGACGATGGCCAGTAAAACTAATAACAAGGTTGGCAATACTTCACTGTCCTTATTTTTATTCTAAAGCGGTCTAAGCTCTCGCAAAGCCTCCATTTCCTCCGTGTATATAATCAAATGTCTTCTTCAAATACTTCTAAATATTTTACATAAAGTACATTAAATTTCCCCAAGATGTAGTTGGTCATCGTAGCCGAATAATTATAAACGTGCCATACCGTGGAGGAGTCGCGGGTCAGCGCTTCGCGGCAATTTTCCCCGTTGGGTAAAGGAAAATCTCAAGCACACTCAAGCCCTACTCTTCCCGAATGTCGGAAATTGGTACCGGCTTGACCAGGGGGTTACCGTCATGGCGTCCTAGTGTTAGATATAAAACATCTGATAAACCAATGTACAAGATAATACGTATCACGCTTGTTGCATTGGATCAAAGCACCCTTCAAATTATTTTTCCTCATCCGCCACAAACTATTAAAAGTTCACTTTTTTTACTTGCACTCCGACCTTACATTCAATTCAACATGCATCCATTTATCTACATATGAATTTGTTACACTTTTGCTCCGCTCATATTACTTCAACTAAAAACCCCTTCCCGCTGCAAATATCCTCTCGCACCTGCATTCATACCCAGGCTTTACTCGCACTCCCTACCAAAATTCACCATTCGTTTTGAATACGAATGAAACACGTTACTTTTTAATTCCCTGCATTTATTCATAACTCCTCGATTTACACTATCACACCACTTTATTCTCCCTTTCATGCTCGTTTCACACTTGTCTTTGAATTAAAATTTGGCAATTTAATCTAAATATTTACAAAAAAATCACTCAACCCTCGTTTCAAACCTGACCGACTATAACAACACGCAATCAACGGTAAAACAAAATGAGATTCATCGTCATCCGCCATTTACCTCAAAAACATTCCAATCTTGGTAAAATAATCCACAATCTTCACGATAAGACACTGAATACTACGATCATGCTTCTCTCTCCACTCTTCTTCAAAAAGACCTCGCCAACAACGCAGAACAAAATTTCTTCAAACGGTAGGCAGCAATGCAGGCTCACTGTGCCGTAACCTGTGCCATATTAACACCTACTTCTGACCCGTGCAGCATTCGACGTCTCGTCCATCTCTTTTTCGTCGCTTGTGCCCCTTTCGCTGTGTCATATATTGTGCAAAGTATTGACATAGGTAGTCAATAGTATAGAACATCTGAATAGAAGAATGAAAAATTTTGGCAGTATAGCCAAAGTCATTTTCCAATGATTACGGGGAACCTTTAAACATTGTCCGTCATTCTAAAAATCATATAGTCTTAACGTTGTGGATTTTCATACAAGTGTAGAAATTGCCTTCTGTTGACATTCCATCAATGTTGGGGCACTTTGTTTCCCCACATTCATAAACGGAAAATTGCAGAGAGGATTGTATATTTTATGCGAATTGTACGATAATCTTTTTTTTTTCAACACCAACGCACTTAAATTTCTTTGACGGCCCGGAGAAATTGTGTAACGCGGGCCACATGTGCCCCGCAAGCTGAAGTTAGCAGACTCCTGCCCTAGATCATTGAGACATTAATGTTCTTAAAATATTCGATCTGTCAATGTTCATTCCACGGCATTTCATCATTAAATATTGCTGTCAAAGTCTCGTCAAAAATAGCCCTAGCGAAAATTCATGTCGTGACGCCTGTGTCACTATTTCAAATATTGCCCTATAATAGAGCTTGACCTTTGAGAGTCTCGGTTGTACATTTTCACGTACTCTATCTATTCTGTACGAACACAGCTTACGCTGAACTTCTTCCGTTAACTATTTGACTGAAGTGCGCTTCTTCAAAACTAGACTGAAAACAGTAGTTGGAAAAAAAACTTGTTTCCACAAGAACGTTGGCGACAGGTCTCATCAAACATGAAATTAATCATGGATTATAAATTCTGAGCATTATGCTCGTATTAAATATGAGTGAGGCTCGTTGCAACATCGAGACTCGACTTTTTTCAATTCTTCCACTTAGGTATAATTTACCGTGATTTAACTTGACTCAAAATCTCGCGTACTGAGCCTACAACAACTTCCAGAGTTGACTTGCCAATAGTATTGCACCTCCAATGTACGACACTATTCTCCTTGAAATACTTTTTCCCAGCAAGGAAATGAAAAGTCAAAAAATTATATTGTGGTAAAGTTTTCTTGGTCCCAGTTAATTTAGCTCCAAAGAGCCTTGCTGCAGTCCTATTTTTCAGTAAATGTAAACTTCAGTTTTTATACTTTTAGTTGCTAAACCCGTCTATCCTAGGCCCCTAAAATTAGGCCGTGCACGGTACCTTCTTCGAAATTTAGTTACGAGTCTCAACAAATGTACTTCGTTCAATTTTCTCACACGCTATACATGATCAAGGACGAAATAATGCCATTCTAATCAAACCAACGATTAAAATGTTGTTCTTCTGCACTAACGAAACTTCAATCAGGAACTGTCGAAAGAAATGTCCTCAAAGTGACAAACCAATTGAATATTTTAAGATGCTCATTTTATTAACCTCAAAGTTACCACAGAATTTGATTACTAAATGTAGGCAATTGAGAATTTATTTAAATTGATAGTAGTCAACGCTACAAAATGAAGCCAAAGCGTCTTCATAAATTTCTCAAAGTCTCCTTTGTCCTTAATTAATTTTATTACAAGAAGAATGTACTTGCTTAGATGGTATCCAAGATACCATTAAGATAACACAAGAAACTTAGCATGTACACTTTTTGAAAGTAATATTAGCATGAACATTTCTTTCAATGTGATGACGCAGCTTATCGAGACTAGAAAGCTAAAGCTTCTTAATCGACAAAATTCAATAATAAGTTGTCAGCGTAGTTGCTACGTGTGTCTATGACCTTATTAAAAATGCTTGATAATCCTTTTCGTGATCTAAATTTCGTAGTACAGTACTGAAAGAATATTTTAATCGTCGGTACTGTTGGAACGAGTCTATTCGTTAAACATACCTTAACACTTCTTTTGAAAGCAACCCTCGGACCGCGATAGTTTCAGAAATATCTTGAATCAATGTAAAGTAACGAAACCATGCTACTTGCCTGTAGAGAATTTCATTAAATTCACGTGATGCTTCGAATCTTTTCTTGCTCGTAAACTTGTTTTGGGTTTTCTCTGCGCTCCCATTACCAATCGCACTTCTCTGCTCTATTCCCCTTATCTTGAAGTCACTTATTTCTGCCACTAAACTAAAATTCATCGGTCGAATTTCCTATAACAGTTGAGAATCCGTGTTTAGGAGTTCATGCGTCTGAAATCTTACAACCCTGACAGTATTTAGGATTTAGATAACCTCATCACGTATTTTCACTCTACACCTAAGACCTTCAACCATGTGAGGGATATAAATCAGCTGAACTAACTAAAATTCAGTGGTGTAATTTCACTAGAGCTTGAAACTATTCATCAATTCCAAAGACAACCTGAAAATGCCTCGGTACCACGCAATTAACTATTTGCAGTTTTCTAAAGCACAAAATCATCATTACCGTTATTCAAAGTTTCTCTGAACAGAAATCTAAACACGAATAACGAAATAAATATTTTACTAGATGCCTGAATATTCTCGCCTCCAATTTCCGCGAGCGCGTTAACACCCGTTAATTTCCTCTTCAAAATAGAAGTCAGGATCATTACTCAGTCTTCCTTGCTGCTATATTCAACATGATATTCAACAGTCACAGCATTAGAACATTGTATAACTTCCTCCGTTGATGTTTATTTTGCATCTTTCCTCGTTAACTTAACCTCCAAAGACTTGCGCACTATAACTCGTCCTTATTCCAGGTCATGCAAGAGCTCATAAAGGCCGGACGTATTGAGGATGCACTCCAGCTGCCCTTTCGGGCGAACGTCCGCCAAGCCACCCTGCAGGACGTTATAGATGAGCGGTTCACGCACAATTATCGATGCACCGCGATAATAGTTGCAATGAAGCCCTTCAACGAAAAGGGGAGAGGCCTTTGCTACACCGGAAAGGAGGCTACTGCCGTTAGATTTTTCATCCCCCGACTTCCCCTTGCACTTTTGCAACGCACATCACGACGACCATTCACCATGCCCCGGGTTCACAAAGCCCGGGGCATCTGCCACGACACTCCGCCGCGTACTCATGTGCGAGCTGTCCGTCCCCGGCAAGTCTATTAGGCGGACCCCTTTCCGTAGTGCCTCAGCGAGCCTCTTCTTCGCCCACGAAGATGCCCTCACGGTAAGAACAAACCCACGGTCAACTTGACTTGAGCTTCACAGAAGATATCGAACACTCCGATAAACCTTGTAGTTTACTATAATTTACAGCATACCAAATTTTCGCGTTGAACTTCTGCAGCTCTTTCTGTTTTCAACCTTGGTCATCCAATAATTACAGAAATTTCCTGTTCCAGATTAAAAACGCAGACACGGAGGGCTTCACGGATTGCCTCTACGGAGTAGTTGAGTTTTACGGAGCTAGTGGAGTTTCTTGGATCATTGCCGGCTGTTACAAACGCTCGGCCGACTATGACACAAGGAAAATCCACGTAAGCTTCCTAAAACCGACTACTCTGCTACCAGGGGCGCCCATCTTTTATCTCGCAATCCGTGAAGCGCCTCCGCCGTGCTTGGAACAGCAACCTACCAAACGCCGACTTCGCAGCGGCCATACTGTTGACGAAGACTTGCGGCTCAACACGTAAGTTCAAAGTTGAGCTTGTATATTTCTTTTCATGTCTCAATTAAAACTTTAGATTAACAAGTGTCTGAACCACACTGTTTACGCCTTGAAAGAAATTCGAAATCCTCTGTGTGCAATCAACAGTTGGTAATTAATATTTGTCTAGAGTTAGCTCATGTAAAATTACCATATATCGCACATGACATTAGCGCAGTTGGACGAATCCGACAAAATAAGACATTCGGTGCCCCTTACACAAAAATAATTTTTTAAACTTTGTGTCTTCCAGCCGTTCAGGTGCGCTGCAGGAGGCTGCGGGTCAAAGCACGGCGGCACCGGTCACTGCGGGTCAAGGCACGGCGGCACCGGTCACTGCGGCTCAAGGCACGGCGGCACCGGTCACTGCGGCTCAAGGCACGGCGGCACCGGTCACTGCGGCTCAAGGCACGGCGGCACCGGTCACTGCGGCTCAAGGCACGGCGGCACCGGTCACTGCGGTTCATGATAGGGGTCACAAAGGAGGCCCCTACAAATCCTCGAAATACCGGGAATAAAAGTCCTCCTTTTTTTTCTCGCCATAATTTGGCATCGTTACTCTGTGTTGGTACACGCATATATATTTTTGGCCACAATTTGGCATCGTTGCCCTGTGTTGGTACACGCATACATATTTTTGGCCACAATTTGGCGTCGTTGCCCTGTGTTGGTACACGCATACATATTTTTGGCCACAATTTGGCGTCGTTGCCCTGTGTTGGTACACGCATACAATTTTTTGGCCACAATTTGGCATCGTTGCCCTGTGTTGGTACACGCATACATATTTTTGGCCACAATTTAGCATCGTTGCCCTGTGTTGGTACACGCATATATATTTTTGGCCACAATTTGGCATCGTTGCCCTGTGTTGGTACACGCATATATATTTTTCCAAATAATAATGTATACAACATCTCATATATGATCTTAAAAAACAAAAAAACTAAGCATCAGTTTCCATGCACAAACCCTCTGCACATACAGTAACTCCCACAAAAATCAGTCCCCGTATCAGTAACACCACATAAGAATACTATGAGCATTCAAATTCCTTCTAACAAAGAATTTAGCTACAAATAGCTATGGTATTTTTACAATATTATAGCTGATACACAACAATAAATTCTTGAACAAAGTTTTCATGAAACATACTGCATGAACATACATAAATAAAAAAAAGGCAATCCATTACTAAGCATAAATCCTGTTCAATATTAATGAAAAATAACCATTTATTATTAACTCACAGTCTCATTTTTATCATAGTTGAATCAAGTCATTCTAATCTTTTTACTGCTCAAAAACTGTAAAGATAGAAGAACCAGTTAACTTGAATCTGCAAGACTCACACTCACTGACTCACACAATTTCGATTAGCCAGTTAAATTGAAGAAAAGGGAAAATTTGTGGTCCAGATTCAAGGTAAAGAATCCCCATTATATTGCCACAAAAATAAATAAACCTACCTTCATTTAACCTTGAAATTTTGACTTTTCATCCAGGTTCTGATTCTCAACTACACCCTAGAATTCTCCTTTTATAATAACCTATCATTTCGTGTCCCATAAATTACTAAAGATTGTTACTGAATCATCCAGGTTAAAACTCCTTCACTACTATATATAAATCACAGGTGAAAAAAAAATGATTCATTTAGTGTGAACTATGTAGAGATTAAATAAAAAAGCAACAAACAAGCTTTCTAAACATTAGACACAAAATAACACTTAATCGAGTCTATTCATACATAAGGTAACCTAATAATATTTTCCCAAAGGACTAGTTCCCATAAAACATTACAATTCTTTTCAAATCGATCTTGCAATACAATTCTACATACATTAATGAATGAATTAATTAAGTACAGTATCAACAAGTTTCTGTATCACTATTCAAGTATTCTGGTTCAAAAACTAACTAGCTTAACATTTGGTCAATGTGATGCAGAGGACCATAATCGATTTTCCAATTTGGTGCTTGAACATAAATAATTGAATCATAATAAAAAAATTCTTCTATTCATTTTCAGTTCCAAATGAATATTTAACAAATTATAGCAGTGACGATGTTACAACTGAATTAATGGATATTTCTGAAAAAAAGACAACAATTGATATTCCAACATTTGGTGTTTGATTATCGGTAATTGGATTTAAATAAACAATTTTTCTTCTACGCATTTTTTTTCCCAAATGAGTTTTTAACAAGTTACAGCAGCTACGTAAAGTAATGTGGTATAGCTGGTCAATGTCAAAGAGATGACCATGATTGATTTTACAATTTTTGTTGCTTTGATATAGATAATTAGATCAAAATAAACAATTTTTCTTCTATACACTTATTGTCGCAAATGAATATTTAACAAGATACAGCGGCAACGTAAAGTAATGTGGTATAGCCGGCCAATGTCAAAGAGAGGACCATGATTGATTTTCTGATTTTTTTACTTGGATTTAGGTAATTAGTTCAAAATAAACAATTTATCTTCCATACACTTTTTATCGCGAATTAGTATTCAACAATTTAAAGCAGTTAAGTAATGTGGATAAGCGGCCAATTTGAAGTGGAGGACCATTATTGATTTCACAATTTTTAATGCTTGAACATAGGTAATTAGATCAAAATAAACCATTTTTCTTCTCTGCACTTTTTGTAGCAAATAAATATTGAATGATTTAAAGCAGAAACGTCGTATAATGAAAGTAAAGTAATGAATATTTGTGAAAAAAAAGACAAAAATCCATTCTACAATTTTTGATGCTTGATTATTGGTAATTATATCTAAATAAAAAGTTGTCTTTCATGCATTTTCCATCGCAAATAAATATTCAACAAATTATAGCAATGACGTAATGTAACATTAGTGAACTAATGAGTATATGTAGAGGAGAAGACAATAATCAATTTTCAAATTTTTGGTGCTTCATTATTGGTACTTGAATCTAAATAGACAATTTTTCTTCTATGCATTTTCCATCGCAAATGAGCATTTAAAAGTTATAGCGGTGGGTTAGCTTCCACAATTCTATTCTTTCAAACACAAAAATATCATTTTGAGGGGAGGATCCTAAATAAACTCTCCCTTCCGACAGCTGTTATGCACTTGGATAGTCTTCACGCTAGGTTACTTTGCGTTGTTTCAAGTTACTTAACCTCAGATTATTTCAGATACGCTACATTACGACACAGCTATAACTAACTAAATATTCATTTGCGACAAAAAATGCATAGATGAAAAATTTTTTATTTTCATCTAATTATCAATATTCAAGCACCACAGTTGGAAAATCAATTATAGTTTTCTACTTCTCATTTACCAAACATACATTAAATTACGTTACCACTAAAACTTCTTTAATACTCATTTGCAACAAAAAGTGCATTCAAAAAAACTGTTCATTTTGAACAAATTATTTACATTCAAGCACCAAATATTGGAAAATCAATTATGCTCTTCATCACATTTACCAAATGTTCAGCTGGTTAGTTTTTTAACCAGAATACTCCAATGGTGACAAACTTTTTGATATTGTCATCAATCAGTTCAGTCATTAACATATGTACAATGGTTTTACCTGTATTAAAGTACCAAAAATTGGAACATCACTTATCGTCCTCTTCATCACACTCACCGCCCATTTCAATTCAGAGGGTATAACTGATCCCTTTTACATTTTTTCCAAAATATTCTAAAAGCTCATCACCAATTACATGTAAAATTTAATTCCTGTAATAAAACTGCCACAAATTAAACTCAACTCACTAATAAAACTCAAACATGATCCCAAAAATAAAAATATAAGCTAAAACTATGTAGGTCAAATCTTCGCATTCCAAAAATTTCAACAATTATCACCCTGCAACAATACACAAATTAAACACATTATTAATACATCAATACCAACAATTTCATTCATTATTTACCATTTTTACGTTTAAATCAATTAGTGTTTAACCTTTTTCTCTCTCAATGACACTGAAAAAATATAATTTCTAATGACACGTTACACACATTCATTGGTGTAGAGTTGAATCATTTCAATACGACATCAACTAATTTATAATTTAAAAATATTTCAGTCTTTCAACATACTATTTCGACGTTCATAATAAATTTCAAACCGAAAAATTTTATTTGAACTCAACTAAATTTCTGAAATTTCAAAATCAGAAAAATCACCTGTCACCGGCGTACATCACGTAAACGTCGATTTC
Organism: Platorchestia sp. MABIK; assembly: GCA_014220935.1. NCBI lineage: Eukaryota > Metazoa > Arthropoda > Malacostraca > Amphipoda > Talitridae > Platorchestia > Platorchestia sp. MABIK. The sequence continues at coordinate 10,515 of JACJUY010007143.1, forward strand.
AAACTGGCACTTCCTACACAATATATTGAAATAATTCTAAATTTCACAACAATTTAACTACAAATTCTTAAATTTAAACAAAATAACAGAAACTCATACAGAAACAGAATTAATCACCCAATTTTCGCACAAGCACTTTGATAACAAGCACCTGTCCCAATGACCATTACTGTATTTAAACCGGCCGGCTATGGTAAGCTGCGGCGGAAGCCTGCTGGTTCCAATAACGTCGATGGCGTAAAAATAAGCAAAAACCATCAAATAACATATTCTTAGCGATATCATTATTCAAATATTTTTTATTATAATTGAAAAATATAAATAATGCAAATTTTTGAAAAAAAGTGCAAAAAGTGAAAGAAAGTGCACATCCCCATGCAGCTTTGCAGGAAATGACGGCTGCGGAGGATGGTAAGCGCCCCATCTTTCACGTGGGGACGTGCAGGCGATTTGTTGTACATCACAGACTCCAACAATACTCGATATCTGGTCGGTACTGGCTCGGCGGTTATCTTAATTCCGCTCGATGAAAAACGTCCAACCAGATCCCCGTCCTGCGATCTACTAGCAGCTAACAACACTAAAATAGCCTCACACGGGACAGCGGAAAGGAACATTCTGCTCGCCTCCAATTGTTCGTAAGCTGGGATTTTGTAGTGGCAGATGTCGGTCAAACTATTATAGGCATCGGTTTCCAGCACGCGAACAAAATAAACGTCGATGCAGCAAACGCAAAATTGTACAACCAAACCTCGGAAACTGAAATTCCTTGTGAGCGAGCACACTAAAGTAGATCGAAACTTCACCAAATCGATCATCAAGCATCGCCGGAATTCCACGACATCTTCAAGGAGTTCCCCGAGATTCTGGCGTCATTAATTGGACCCCTTCTCAGCAAGCAATAAAAGATGTAGAAAATCACATCGAAACGGTGCTCGTCAGTAGGCGCAAGACCTAGGAGACGCTCCAGAAAAACTGGAAGCAGCTCGGGACGAGTTCAAAATGATGTTACTGTAGATCAGGGTTATTGACAGGGTGTCTACTAGGTAGTAAAGTAGTAAAAAGTAGTAAAATTTGGACAGTAGTAAAAAAGTAGTGAAAAGTAGTAAAATTTGCCTCAGGATAGTAAAAAATTATGAAGTGGAATAATTCTCTAAAAATTTTAAGTAATGTTACATATGTATATAGAATATATATAAAGATTTTTTCAAAATTCATTTCTCCAATTATCAGAAATTTGCCTCGGTTGATGGGAAATATTCCTGTAAAGCGGGGTGTAATTTCAGGATTGGAGGACACAAAATTGAAAAAAGTTCCGAAATTTTTGCGAACCACAGAAAAATAGTTCACTTTTTTTTCTCGCTCTGTTTGATCTGAAAGTTATCAAGTTGTTTTATGATGGAAGGTTCATTTGAGCCATATTATTATTAACAAATTATTGAGAGAAAACAATAAAAAAGGGCTTTCGCTTTGATGCTGTAATCGAGGTTTCATAAATCGTATGAACATAAATTTTAACAATGTAATGCCAGTGACGATGCGTTGTTGAAAACACTTTTATTGGTACGCACTTACATTGAAATACAAGCTTAGGAACATGTGAAATCAGGGATTAATATTGAAAATAAAATAAGGATTTAAAAATTGTGCAGTCATGACTATGAAGTCAAAATTTGACACCTTTAATTCTTACGTTTCAGATATGTATTAAACGATTTCGGGAAAAATGAAATGGCTTAGCTACATCTTTTTTCGTGGAAGTGGATCAAGCGGCTTTGATTGAAATATGTTTGTCAAGTAAAATAATTTATTTTCATTACGAATTACGGTTCTTTTCATGTAAAACATCTTATGAACTTTTTCTTTTAAATTTCATGAATAAACATTAAACAACTAGCCAAAATTTTTGAATAGGTAGTTGTACTCATCACTGAATAACCATTACATTTTATTGGATTTCATCTTTAGTGGATGTAGTTTCCCGTGAGATGCATAGCATAGTTGGCATAATTTTTTTTAGTGCACTTGATACTCAAAAATTGAAGTATTTTATTCACGAACGTAAGCAAAAAAATAAAATTATTCTCAAAAAGTTTGTAGAGACTCCTACTGCAGTTTCAGATAAGTAAGTCCTGAATCAAACTTATTATACATTTCGATTCCTCCTAATGAAAAATGTTTAATTCAAAGTCATATTTGGCAGGGAAAATCTCCATTATCATAAACTTGATGTAACCTTCCAATTCTTATTCAGAGACAAATATTCTCACACTAAAAGTTGATTCGGCAGGATAGAAACATTGCAATGACGTCAAAGGAACTTCTCCGTAGTTCATTTATATCCAAAATGTGTTTTTTTGGGCGTGAGCTTGATTTTGAGCAGTATTACCTTCCTTTGAAAAGACTGGAGTTTATTCTGTCCACATCAAAGTGGAGAAACAACGATTTACTGTAACTTTTAATGTTTTTTTTTCGGAAAAAAAAATTAACTCATCGGAAAGCTGAAAGCTTTCTCTTTCCAATGACGTTAATTCATGTCCAAATACTGAAATAATTATGCTACAAAATTATCTTTTAATACAATGTGTAATAATTTGAACGCGAGTTACGTTCCTTTGAAATTTTTTTTGGCAGTCATGGGCATGGCGATTCAGATTTCAGTTACCTCCAGGATGTCGTCATAGAAGCATGGTGATGCTCCATCTAATCAAAGTTCATTCTGCTACTATACATGGCAAAGTTAAAAAAAAATTTCGTGATTTGTTCTGTAATATAACATGTTAAAAACCTATTTGTAATCATTATTGATCGCAATCAGTGTACCGATTTAGATTTTGAGGTATGATAGAAATAGTTCACAAACTCATATTTCCGAAGTGCCATAGCGTTTTCATTCATTATGGCAGGTTGTAGGCTGTTGTCCTCCTAGTTGAAAGAGTGCTCGCCATAGCCGTGTGTCTATAGGACCTGACTCCGTGCGGGAAACGCGGGTTCGAGTCTCGGCGCTGGTGGCGATTTTCTCTGTTGGGTATAGGAGAAAAAATTCTGAGCACAAACCCCACTCTACCCAGGTGTCTGAAATGGGTACCGGTCTTTGACTGGGGGAAAGCGTCATGGCTTCTGGTGTTAGTTATAAGGCATTTGAAAAACCAATGTAAAAGGTGATATGTATCATATAATTGCCGTAGCAATTATGAATAGAAACGTTCTTGGCATTTATTCGACACGTGTTTTCGTTTTTCACTTTATTTAACAAACGGTTTCGAATAGTGAATATAGTATAAAGAGCTGAAACAAAAAATGAACAGGTGTTAAATTTACAAAGCAAAAACAAATCCAAACATAAA